>SNQJ01S0017967.1:103539-124082 GCA_010110895.2 Picea sitchensis | reverse complement strand
ATTTGAAGACAATGGGAGCATCTATTTGGAAGGAAACCATTGGTGGATCAGTTCCGTTGAAGAACAAGTCAAAGTTTTCAGCTCAAAGGGAAGGAAAGAAGAATGATGCATTGGTTCTCAAGACCATTCTTAGTGGACTCTCAAGCCCTATCAAAGAAATCATGGAACAATGCACTTTTTCCAAGGATCTATGGCTAAATCTAGAGGAGACATATCAAAGAAAGAAGGAGAAGAAAGACATTGAAGACAACTCCATCAAGACACATGAAGGTAAAGAATCTCCAAAAACTCTTGGTTGAATTATTTCTAAAAGTGATGATGTTGGCAAAAGGGAAGATCTTGAATACATTTCAAATGAAGACAAAGAATCATGTGATGATGTTGACAAAAGGGAATATCTTGAACACATTTCAAATGAAGGTAAAGAATCTACACAAACCCTTGATTGCAATAATTCAAAATGTGATGATGTTGAAATTTTCTCTACAAGTGAAGAAGAAAATCTAGACGTAGTTTGGATACAATCAATCGATTGCTATCCCATGGAAGGAGGAGAGGAAAAACTATTGGATCTTAAAAGGAAGGTTGAAGATGGTTTATCTGAATATAGAAATGCGCACTATTATATAGACTATAGCTATCTTTCAGATCACACTAAAAAGTTTCTCAAGAAGAGTCAAAGGCACATCTTGAAGTTAAAGGGATGCTCAAAGAACTAGAATAAAGTAGTAAGACTCAATTAGAAGAAAAGGAAGAAGAGATCACAAGACTAAATAATGGAAAATAATATATGAATGTAGATGATGAGATTAGAAAAAGTTTTGAAATCATTGTCCATCTCAAGACCCAAATTGAAGAAGCCAAAAGAATAGAGGAACTATTGAAGAATAAAATAAATGAAAAGGAAGAGCCATGTTGTATGTTAGAAGCTAAAATTGTTAACCTTAGAAAGAAGGTAGAAAATTCAAACAAATTATTGAATAGCTCACGAATCTTGGATGAGATATTGGAAAGTCAAAGATCACCATGAGATAAATCAGGACTTAGATACAAAGGAGAAGCTACACATGCTGAAGCAAGCACCTCAAAGAAGCATGAGGTAAGTCCATCAAAGAAGGAAGACAATGTTGAAAAACAACCATCTACACAAGGCAAAGAACATTTCAAAAGAGCAAAGCAAGGAAGACATCAATAAGTTATTCTTGGGACACCAAATAAAAGGTATGAAAGTATTTTTCATGGACATTGTTATTCATGTAATGGATATGGTCACAAAGCTTTTGAATGTAGATATTATGAAATGAGATATAATGGAAGATTTTATAACACCATGAGGTGTTGGAGATGTGATCAAGTAGGACACATTGCTATTCACTGTAACACCATGAGATGCTACAACTGTAGTGGATTTGGCCTCAAATCCCAGGAGTGCTGGAAGAAAAGAAGAAATTCCATGATGAGGACTTTACATAGCATGGATAGAAGAAGGAATGAAGTAAGGAAGGGAGACATATTTGAAAATATGGATGCTTAGAGCTCAAGTTCTGAGGAGAAAGGACATCTACAGAAGTGGGTGAAGAAGACAGAGAAACCATAACATAATGAAAGACTGAAGGGAAGTTCAAAAGTGTCATCTACCGAGGCATACATAGGTGACAATGGTGACAGCCGCGTACATATGCAAGATGACCTTGAATAGGTCGTGTACATATGCGAGTTGTTGTGCAGTAGGCCATGTATATGTCGTGAAGCCTAAAGAAAAGGGCTATGCACAAGATTGGATTTTTATATGATGGTATAACTCTGCGATGCAGGGTCTGACATTGTTTGTTGCATGTTATGACATTGTTTGCTACAGGTTCTAGTGTTAACTCTATATCAAATTAAATATGTATGAAGTGCTTCCTTCAAACTATTTACATATGACCATATGCACAAAAACACAGGCTCATTGATTTAAGACTTTCCTCTTCTTTTACCCTTATTTCTCTATTCCATACGACCTCAGGTGGTGACCAGGCACTAGGATAAATAAGTTCTTGATCACTTGTCAAGATCTACGGTCAAGTTTTAATTGCACGATGATATGGATGGATGTCGTTACTTTGGGACTTCATCCTTTGCAACTTCCATCCTCTTTACAAATCTCCCGAATAAAATACGTGTGTCCATAATCTTCAATGGTTGATAGCGCTCTCTGAAGTAGATCAATGATTAACATCACTTGATGGTTTACGCTTATTATATCCTTCCATTGTACTTGATCAATGGTCGATAATGCTCCCAAATTAGATAAATGATTAGAATTAACTTCAGCCTTCGGCACTTCGGGTGCTTGTTTCTGGTGAAACTCCTAAAGTACAAAATCCCAGAGTGACATAACTTGATGATGCCACTTGTTGACATGGCATTGACTGAGTGGTTTCCACATGTCACTTAGATTCATGACTCACGCATACCTGAAATTCCAACTGCACTTTGGCACTTATCTTCATCTGATTATTCCATGTGTCCTTGTTGATGTAGATATCCTCATGTGGCACATTTTCTTCTCCTGGATCTAATGGTTTTCATAACTCCCTAAATTTATCTCAGATCGGTGGCTAAGAGCGACTTCGAAACTTCGACCTTCGGGTGAACTCATATGTTTTGAATCCTTTTTATTTGAAGTGGTCAACACCTAAGTTGACCACTATTCTGATCCAATGACCATTATGTATTTTCCATATCCAATGGTCCTCATTTACTTCGGGACTTCAGGGCTCTGGCCTTCATCTTTTCTTATTCTATCCTTCCACTTTATATAGACGGAACGGTCAATATGACTCCTGAAATATTTCTCATATCGGACGACTCATGTCCTCTTTAGAACATTTGTGTCTTACATTGTACTTCCACTTTACTCGATCCAACGATCAGGATGTTTTCTGAATTTTTCCTCATATCAGATGATTCATGTCCACTTCGAAACTTCAACCTTTCTTACTTCTCGTTTTACCTGAAATGAGATTACCTGAAGTGTAACCTCCTCATAGATTTTAACCCGAAATAAATGTTGTTCGCTGATTGTGATCTTAGATCGATGGATCGGTCTATCTATGATGCTACTTTTCCTTGGCTTAAATCCAACGACTCTTCTTTTTCCCAAAAATTTACCTATGATCAGATGGATCACATTTACTTCCAAACTTCGTCTTCGGCTAAAATTCCTTCATGAACATTTCCTTCGGTCAATTTTACCTGAAGTGGTCAATGCTAGGATGACCATGGGTATGTCACTTCCATGATCTATGGTTCATGACTTACTCTGTCCTTCCACTCAACTTGATCCAATGGTCGAGAATTCTCTTGGAGCAGATCAATGATCAGGGATGATTGTGGGGTCCTCACTAGCATGATGTTTAAAACTATTGTCGAGTTTCGCAATGGAAATTACTCGTTTGATAGTGGAATTGATTCTAACTGTAGATCTATTAGCAGGTGACGATCGATAGTATATATTAATTGTGGGATTGGAATTAACACATTGTTTAATTCTCCTTTCACACTCGAAAATCAATCCCTGCCCTTGATTTGGTGTTTGTATATCCAACGATCATGACTTGATCTGATCGTTGACTAGTCCTCCAATGGTCCTTCTCTTGTAATATGATGGCCTAGACTAATTACGAGATTGGAATTAATGTGTTTTTTAATTCTCCCTTCACACTCCACAATCAATCCCTTCCCTTGATCTGGAAATTGCATATCCAATGATCACGACTTGATCTGATCATGTTTCTGCAATGCACTTTTCCTTCTGAGATTTGATCTATGCATACTATGATACTATTGACATCAATGATAACTCAACAATGACAATTCATCATAACAACTTATCATCACGTCACAATGACATCGATTGTTGACATCAATGATAACATATCAATGACAATATGTCCAACACCATCCTCAAATACATGGGTAGACCAAAAGGGTAAACATAGTCCTAGAATACATGTTAAGGATGCATTCCATGCATCAACCCAAATAATGGGAAGAATATCTACCCTTGGTAGAGTTTGCCTACAACAATTGTTATCAAGAATCATTGAAGATGATCCCATTCAAGGCTCTATATGGAAAAGCTTTTAGAGTTTGAGTTATTTGGGACAATCCAATGGATAGGATCAAACTTGGGACAGACCTGTTAAGAGAAATGGAACATGAATTGAACAAAATAAGGCAAAATTTGAAAACAACATGTCATAGAAAGAAAATCCATGCGGATAGAAAAATATATCATAAGGAATTTAATGTGGGATACCATGTTTATATCAAAGTGAAACCCAAAAGGATCCCCCTAATAATGGGAAATTGTTCCAAGTTATCACCCCACTATTGTGGACCATTTTAAGTTTTATAAAGACTGGGACCAGTGCCATATAGACTTTCCCTACCACCTACTATTAGAGTTCACAATGTGTTCCATGTTACCTTATTAAATAAGTATATTCATGATTCTAATCATATTATTTATTGGAATGTGATATAGGTGGAACCTGAGGGAGAATTCTATCCCAAGCCTCAATGAAACCTTGAAAGGAAAGAGGTATTTCTCTAGAACCAAGTTGTTGTGCAAGGAAAAGTGTAATGGAAGTATTTTGGAGTAGATGAGACCAGGCGGGAACTAGAAGATGCCATGAGGGTGGCATAACCATTTTTTTTTTCTGTGTAAATTTTTTATATATCATTTTAAAAACACCCAGGATGATGTTTCCTTATGCGGGAGGAGAATGTAATACCTTGTTTTCCCCCAATACTGTAATCATGTTTCATACTTCATGCATTGTAATTAATGAAGACTGTAATTTTGTTTATGTTAATAAAAACACCTATTATTGATTTAGAGGGAAGCATTACAATCTTGGCCATGATACCATGAGTGGGATCTAGTGAGGGGGAAGTTGAGAAGTTTTAATGAAGAAAAAAGGAATCTTGTCCATAAATCCAACTCCCACCTGCAGAACCTTGAATTGTTAACCTATCCAGAGTACCTTGTTCTCCCTGACCAAAATAAACCCATTAATGGAATTTAGATCAGGTAGTAGGAGCAGTTATAAATTCCTTAAGAATTGTACTCAAAAGAGTGAAGGGTTGGCTATAGCCTTCATCCAAGAGTATTGTGATCTCCCCCATCTTAACCATGGAACATTTCTTGCAAAAAAACACATAACGTTTTTTTTTCCTTTGCTAAATAATGTTTGTAGCTTACCATATGTGATTTAAACACTTTTTTGACTAATTTGTGATACACATAATTAAATTCCTCTAAAACACTCTAAAAAATAATGAATGCAACTGATAAAACATATATAACAACATATAAACCATTATCATTTATAGAGTAATTGCACAACCATGAACTCATAAATAACTCAACAAAATAAATAAACACTTATCTTTAAAAGATAGTTTGTGCAACCAACTTCCTGGGAAGGACATTCCACCCAACCATAGACCTATTTTTCCAAATATCAATAACAAGTCACCCCTGATTTGGACTAGGAATACACAAAAAAAGGGTGCCTCTCACAGTCCCCTCACAACTCAAAATCACACAACCCACTGGTTTTCTCCTACAACTATCCCAAATTTTCTCAAGCTCTCTTCCTCTTGAACTTCCCAACCGAGGGAATGTACCCCTTCACTACTCTCATTCCATTGGGCATCCCATTCATTTATTAGGGTCTCTCTTGCATAGGTAGCTAGGAATCTCTCAACTAGTAACTCAAGGGAACTCACTGCTAGGAGAAACTACCATCAACCCCTTGTTGATACATTGCAACTCACCCAAGAGTTCACTCTTCAAGCATGACAACCTGGCTCTTCAATTTCCAACTCCAAAATTGCTCCAACATGCTCCATAATTCACCCAGATCTGTTGTTCCAACTCCCAAGATCTTATCTCCTATTTTATACTACTATTCGTGTAAAACTCTATGTCTCCAACTGTCTGTTGCTACCCATACGAATTTCCTCTCTTTCCCTAAGAGAGATGACTACTCACTCTACCCATTGTTGATTCTACTTCAGCCCCATTATATCCAATAACTATGGTATGTGAATCTCACACCCACCCTATGAAATGTATTCAATGATTAGGCTCTCATACACTCAACCAAAAAATAGAAGGTTTCCCAAAAATGGTAATAAAATTAAGAAATGTGGGTTTGAATTAATACCCATAAATTATTTCCCCTTTGGACCCCTCTTGGACTCTCTCTAGGCATTCCCCCTCTCTTGTGGATTAGTCATCCCCCATCGTTTTCCATATCTCAACAACTAGTATTATATTATATTTACAATTTAGGAAATACATTTCACATTTAAATTTCTTTTCTATAGCCACATTTTTATCTACATTATGCATTAATTTAACTAGGGATTATAGTGGGGATGCTACAAGTATGCACTTCTACCCCTTCAATTTGGTAGCTTGACCCAGGGAGATTTCTTTTGACAGAAGTGAGTCGGGATACCGAGGGACAAGAGTGTTCTTGTTGAGGAAGAGGAAGAGGGCACAAACAAGAAGAATGCACACAGATGGACACATACCATACACAGAGAGACAAATAAAATCCACACCCATACATGAGCAATGATACTCATAAGAGGATGGTAACCCGAATGAGAAAACTAAGCTCATGCACACAAACCTGAGAAAGGAAGATAAAATGGGAATTTTTTCTTGAGGAAAATAGGAAGCTTGCCTAAGAGATGAATGGTCACCCTGGAATAGAGAATACCCATATCTAGATTAGAGCTCAAAGGATTGCAGGTTAATGCTTCCTGGAAAGAAACCGACATTGGTGAGGGGAGGTCACCAAGGGACTGTGTAGTAAAGAAGTGACTCCTTTTTACAGAGGAAATTCGGCTAGGAAGGTGCCTGGTAAGGTTGTGGAGGTCCCAATCTTAGTGGGAAGAAGGGAAATTCTATTGTTTATAGTGGAGTGAGGGAGAATTAACCTTCCCAATCCATTCCTTGACTTGTTAGAAAACATGTGTGAGTCTCTTGGTGGTATCATATCCTGGCTTGGGGGTCACTTGTTGTAGAAAGTAAAAAGTGCAGCATAGCCTACGGTTGGGTGGAAAGGCTTCACCCTGAATCAATTGGTTGGTTGAAATTATCATTGAATAGATAAGTGTTTCCTTATATGTTTATTGAATGTCTGTCAATGGTTGTTATATGCATTTTCTCCTTGATAATATTCTGAATATGATGAATGAATGTTAATTTTGAGTCTTAAATGGAGAAAATTAATTTCCTCTTAAAAGGTTAATAAAGAAATTGTGATAATTGTGCACGGGAGACAAGTGTAGGCTGATAACCCTATGTTTACCCTAGTTTTGAAATGGAAATTTTGTAGGATATAAAATATTCATTTTTGGATCTTGGTAGAAGGTTTATTGCTTGCTGGGAAATTGAGTTAAAATACTGAGGGAGTAGATTTAAAACCCCTCTAGGATGGTGGAACTAAAGATCACATACCTAGTAGGTCTAGAAATCATCCTTAGGCTAGTGGGAATCCTTGTTTAAACCTAGAGGAAATGATAGCCATTGATTCAGTGAGGAGATATTATCTCAACCGTTCATCAGATATTGGGGCTTATGAGGAATCCTAACAGAAGGATGAGACGATGTGGACAATTTTGCATGGAGGCATTTCTCCCGGACCTCTTCATGAAAGATTGTGAATCTATGGTGCATGTAAAAATGTGTGAGATGTAGGTTTATGATAATATTTTGAATCCTCCAATCACATTGCTCATTTTCATTAGATGGATATTTGTCGGTCATGACCTTGTGTTAACCATTCCATTTGGTGTTTGTTGCACTAAGTGTAAAGAACAATGTTGGAGAATTATAAGACGTAAGTTAGGTATGAGCTATTTGTTACCTCGTTATTCCATTTTATTTTAATGGTATCCATATTTTGTATTGATCAAATGAGGAATTACCCCGAAACGGATTCCATTAGACACAAACTCAATACTAAGGCCAACTAAGGAGAAAAAACAACACACGCTAGTTAATCTAGGAGTCAAGCATGAAAACACAACTTCTAACAAAGAAGCGCTAGTTGGTGATAGAATCCAACATCGCAGGATTGATGTACGAAGGGGATGAGTTTCATCGGGTGTGAAATTTACGCTAATAACCTTCTTAATGAACTAACGCCTTGGTGCAAGTTACCTCACCGAGTAGTGGGTAACCCTCCAAGGAGTCTGAGTGAGTCTAGCCAACATCGATCCTAGTTACAACACCACCTTCCTTTTGTTGTCACCTTGTGTAGGAAGTCTAAAATATTATGGCCTCTATGGTACCACCTACTAAACCAAAGCAGAGGGGGGACAATCGATAGTCAACATCAAGACCAAAAAATCAGTGTTGATTACTCTTTTGGCCCTAATGCGACCTATTAATTGACCCTTGTGTTAGAAGGGCTTCCCAAAGTCAATGATATAGCAATTGGATTGCACTCCCTAACTCAAAGCTTTATGTTTGTATAGCATCTTTGGAAATTTATTCTCACAATCCTATTCCAAAGATCTACACCTAAGCTAAGATGGGTTTGAAAAGCCCTAGAAAAGTTGCTAGATAAATTTTAATTAGCACTTGATTTTAGGTTGTTGTTACTCAAAGGAGTGGTCATGAAACTAATGACTTTTTGACTCGACTCTTTAAACCATGCAAGAGGAAAATGAAATGCAAGAATTTCAACTTCGATGAAAACTAGCTATTGGAAGGAGAAAGAGGTTTTAACCAAAGAAATAATTTCTTGATAGATTACTATGTGTGCACTGCTAATGACAAAATGTATGAGCTAATTATCCAGATAAATGGAAGCAAAATGACCCAAATTTTAAAAATACCATGCAAATGTCATAATTCACTTAGTACACCTATACAACATTGAATCAAATGTCATAATTTCTACATAGTAAACTTTTATGATTATAGAGACCACCATACACATCTTAAATACTCATAAGGATCACAGGGGGCTTCACCTTGTGGCTGACCAAGAATTATTTAAGGGAAATGGGAAATGGGTACTCAAAGAAATATACATAGGGACATATACCTCTAAGTGCATATCCTCAAAGTAAATCATCATCCTCGTATCATATTTTAACAATTGAGTGGTGAAGGAAAAATGGATGTGGTGGGTTCAACTAGCAACATGATCAACAATGGAACTRAAATCATCGGATTTCATAATAACAGGGAATGTCATAGGATCATTTTAGGGGTCCTAAAGAGGCATAGATGGAACTTGCATATTCTTCAAATGTTTCCTTTATCAATAATAKTTGGTACAAGAGTGGGGACCTCTACATATTTGGTAAGTTGGTTTCAAATTAGTATAATCAAATCAAAGGGTGCAATTTTAGGGGATCTCGGGATAACAAGATCCAAGTGTGGGTTTCCCCATCTATATTTACCAATGAAATATGGAGTAATATTAGGATTCTAGCCATCATTAGTGGGAGAAACAATAAGGTTTATCTCGGATATGCTCAAGTGAGGCTACAAATTAGGTGTAAAAGGAAATAGAGTTGGTTGGATATTTGGGTCACCCAAGTACAAATGGCCTATTTGGTATAATTTGGAAAATTAATTTAATTCTGCATTAAAATGAAAATAAAACATTATCATTTTCCTTCACCCACCCCTTCATACATATATGGACCTTTATCATATCCTATTTTGGGATCATGGGAGCCACAACTCCAAAAACTCATCTAACAAACCAAATATAAATGCAAATGCAATTTACAATCAGCCTTATAGACCCAACATATTCAAGAAATCATAAACTGACTGGATTATGATTGAAGAAAAATAGTGCATCTATCTAATGCATTGATTTATGATCCTTTTATAGTTGGTTATAGAAAGAGTCAAAAAGTGAGGGAACACATGTTGGCTAACAAATGAGGCAAATTGTGTTTGCAAAAGTGCTAGTAAAGGCCCAATTCTATGTAATTGATTAATAGTAAGCCTGTGAAATTAGGCACGACTCTTAAAATGTTTTTCATTGTAAAACACTCTTAATGAATCAAATTCATATGGTTTTTGGGATCAAATTCATATGGGTTTTGGGTTTGAACTAATAAAGCATGATTCCCACAACCACAACAATCATCAATGTATGACATACATGGGAAACATAACCTGAAACTAAAGCTTATGTTATCATTTATAAGGTAAGACAAGAACTAAAAACAAAATTCAAACAAGCCATGATAGATTGCTTATGCTTGAGTATGGCGCTCTTTTAATATTTTAAATCCAATTCAAGGAGGTGAAATGGTATTTGATTCAAACCTCACAAGTGTTGGGAAATTCAAAGGCTTCGTATAGGCCAAATTTTGCTCATACTTGTAATGAGTAATATAGGCCAAACTATGCTCATACTTATAATGATTAATGGAAATTAAAAAAATCATTTTGAGGTTGATTTTATAATGATAAATATGAAATCAAATAATATCCATTCAAACCCTTTAGTGTTGTTAAATATCACACTGAATAGAATGATGGTTTCGAGGCCATGAGACTATTATATGTGAAAAAATATTAAAGGTACATGATGTAGGTAAGACTAGGTTGAACATAACAACAATGAGAGGATTGGGTTTGTTATCACTTGCTCATAACTAAAGGAAAATGGACCAAAACTAAAAAAGAATATAATAATATGATTTTGGTTAAATTATCCATAATTGAAATAAGAAAGTTTCAGATATGAATGGATCTTGAAACTTCATGAAAGAGAAGATAGGAGAAGACAAAATTTCCATGTTAAGGGCACATGAAATATCTCCTTCCATGACACTCAATTGTAGAGTTTGGTTTGATATTATGGCCTTCAATTTTTCATTTTCAGAGAGTCATCGAACTTAGTTGGGATTTCATGCTCAATTGCAAGAATGTGGGCTTAGGGTGATGAAGAAATAACACATTGTGACTTGGGGAATGGTGAAGTAGGGCTTGGATGTGATGGAATAGTGGTGAAAAAATATGCCCAAAACCTAGGTTGAGCATGGATCCATTTTATTAATTATCAAATACATGCAAAATTTGAGTGTGCAAAGGTTATACTCACCATTCTTTCCCACAGTCTCGTGCCTCCTTTCCCTTGATAGTATGGCCTTATTTCCTTTCTTGGTATGATCTTTCCCTCATTTCCCTCGGTCTCAAATGTCCCTCTCATGCCTCTTTTCCCTTGACAGTCTCTCCTTAAAGAAATCCCACCTTACCAAATCCTGTCTCCTCAAATCATATGGGTGGCCCTCGACACTCTCGCGCCTCCTTTACCTCGACAATACTCTTGCACCACCTTTCTCGGTATGATCGGTCTCAGATGGCCCTCAATTAGAGTAAGTAGGAGAAGAAAAGATGTAGGTTAATGGTTGAGTTGAATAAGCAAAGGGTATGGTAGAAGGAAGTGTAGAATATGTCACAGAGATATAGGTACCAGAGTCTCCTTGCTCGATTTGCTCGGTCTCAGATGAGCTTGTTTTCTTTAATAAGGGTAACTGATTTGAATTATGTTTTTTCCTTAAATAAAACCCGCCTTAATTAAGAAATCCTACCTTACCAAACCTTATATTGGCCTCAAAGCGTATGGGTGAAATTGAATTATGTTTCCTCCTTAAATAAAAACCACCTTAATTAAGAAATCCGCCTTACCAAACCCTCTCTCAGCCTCAAA
The DNA here is from genome assembly GCA_010110895.2 of Picea sitchensis. NCBI lineage: Eukaryota > Viridiplantae > Streptophyta > Pinopsida > Pinales > Pinaceae > Picea > Picea sitchensis. The sequence continues at coordinate 112,317 of SNQJ01S0017967.1, read as the reverse complement.
GCCTATGGGTGAAATCAAAGGTTATTTATACATTTTCATATTGAGTAGAGTAGATATAAAGAAATAATTAAAATTTTTTGAATTAAAGGATTTTAGTATTTGTTTTTTTAAATTGTATTAAGAATAGATATTTACTCTTTGATTTTTTTATGAAGGGTTAATTTATTTTAGTAATTATCACTATAAAAATTATGAAACTTGGGTGGAAATATGGGAAAATAACCCTTACATGAACCAATAATTAGTATTAAGGTCTAACCAATGTCAAGGGATATGAGAGCCCTAAATGACACTTCTTAGGCTCATTCATCATGAACAACACCTAGAAACCACAACACAATTCCTCTCTAGGGGGTCCTTAGCATCAGAGTTGGATAAGGACACCATTAGGAGGTTTTTTGTAGTAAGGATGGGTAGAGAGGCCTTAACCAAAAAATCACTCATTTGTAAGGCTTCCTTCAAGGCCTCCAAGYTGTAGGATATAGGTGCCATGAGTAGGTTTTGTTCCCTAGAAATGGGTCTTAACACCTAAAAAATGGTTAAGGGGGGAGTAAAGGACTTAATCCATAATTGMACCTTCTCAAGATCATGTTCCATGAACAACACCTATACCATCACCTTTTATATGTTTTKCATACTATATACATATGGGTCTCATGGCCTTGACCATCGTTGTGGTAGGGAAACAAGTCTCAAGCCCTTAACCTGCATGGTYAAGSGAGGGAAACAAAAAAATCAAGCCCCAAACATATCATATSTATCTCAAGCACCATGAACAAGTCCTCGRGTCACCACACAAGACCATGGATGGGTGAAAAAKTTATCATCAAGAACCTTGAACAAGTCCTCAAACCAACATAACATAAATTAATTGGCCTTTAAGAATGGGTCTCAAGGTCTAACCAAGGTCAAGGGAGGGAAAAAATGGAGTACTTGTTCCCTAAGTGAACATTCTTAGGCTTAACTTCTATGAACAAAAACTACAACCCACACAAATGCTCAGGATATAGTGTTGGACAAGTCCTTGAGCCATCACATAGGACCCTTGTAGGTTATTTTTGTACTATTCGAGGGATACAAGTACCATTATTAAACCAAAACATATGCGCTAAATAAAAATGTGTCAGACCCCCCATTAGGAATGGTTCTTAGGGTTGTAGACATTGGTGCTCTTTAGAATCCAAAGCAGGATATAATGGTGCCATGAGTAGGTTTTGTACAATAGAAATGAGTCTTGAGGGCTTAACATGCAGGTTAAGGGGGAAATAAGGGTCTTAAGCCCTAACTGGACCTTCTTGATCTCAAATTCCATGGTTAGGTTAGGAGGAAAAAACTTGGACCTTATTCCCTAAACATCATTTCTTACGATCAATCACCATGAACAACACCTGCAAATTACCATAACAAAATCCCTATCAGCTAAGGGGTTTTTAGCATCAGATTTGGAATATATGGACTCCATTAGGAGGTTTTGTGCACTGAGTATATATCATAGGATCTTGACCATGGTCGAGGAAGGAAAACAAGTGGTGCATCAAGATATTATTGAAAATTGTTGAGCTCAAGAGCCTTGAATGACTAGTGCTCCAACCAACACATGAGTCCATTGTATGGGTTGTTTGCAAGCCTATGAGTGTGTTATATGAGTTAATAATTAACAATTATGCATGTTGGAGGTAAGGGGTTATAGGGGTTAAGTTATAGAGGATAATGGTTATGAATTATAAGGGTATAAAAGTTATACAAGTGATGGGTTATATTAGGGTTTAGGTGTGATTGAGTTATAATTGTTAGGTGTCTTAAGGTAATACCTTAATTCATCTACCAAAACTTGATTATATCCTAATATATCATCAAGCATATACATCAATACTAAGCCCGTCATGACCTACTATGGGGTGTGGGTTGAGGGTTATAATGTTTATTGATTAACTTTTATAGGTGTTATATAAAGTTTTAGGGATTAGGAGTTGTAGTGGTTATGCCTTATATTATGGGTTATAATGTACTGTGGAAGTGGTTATTTTTGGTGGGATTCATATGGGTTAGGAATGAGATGGGTTATAGGGTTATGGATCAAAGGGTATATGAATCCATTTTTATTTTAGTTAGATGCAATAGAAGGTGTAAGGATTAGAGATTAGATATCTTTATAGATACCAAGGGTTCTATTAGTTGTTAATGGGATAAGGGTTATTGATATTATATATGGTAGGGGATAGGGAGGTTATATTAGGGTTTATAAGCTTAAGAGGGTTATAAATGTTAGGGGTTATATGTTAACAATTACATAAGGGTTTGGTTTATAAGAGTGTTAGTGGAAACCTATTTGAACATGTACAATTTATAGTTTTAAGGTTGTTTTAGATTAATGTTATGCAACTATTAAGGTGGATTATAAGGTACGTGTATGTTCTATGTATGAAGGTAAGGCATATTAGTTTTCATATTGCTCGGATTTTACCTTGTAAAAATTGTAATTTTGTTTTTTTTTTTCAAATTGTCCCCATTGGTCGTCATGCGCTAAGATATAAGAGATAAGAATATTTAAATCTACCAATATCCTACCAAAGAAACATTCCTTGCAGATATAAGAGTCTTGAAATCTATCAATATCCTACCAATCAAATGATTCTTGGGCCATAAGGGCTTGTCAAAGTTCATTTGCAAGCTAAGTCAGTTCAAAATTTGCATGTGACATAACATTATCATTCAATAGTCAAATTGTTACATTTCATTACCATGCATCATGTGTGAGGGATTGAGCCACCGCAAAGAAAACATACAAAGAATATTTGTCTTATGAACAAGATATGGTATTATCCATTTTGAGCTTTGGCATAGAGATTGTTCTTATAGACTACACTACATTGCACCATATAAGCCCTACACTCCTCGCAAACCATTCACATGTCACTACCTCTAAGCCCCATTCACATGTCACTATATCCCATGTCTAGTCCATAATGTAACGAAAAGAGGGATTTTTCATCACAACTATGAAACACATACATTGTATATACATTAATGTAGAACCTGAAAAAAAAAACAAAATGAAGAAAGGATTATGCAAACATAAAACTTGTGTCAACCAATTTGTGTACCTTGAAAGAAAAATAAGGTTTATGGTTTACATGATGAATTGATGATGGAAAAATGTGGGTGTGTGAGTCAAATTTGAGTCCAGAAACCCTCCCATATCGTTAAGGCATGTGAATAGTCTATCCATGTCAAATTTCAGTCCATATAGAAACAGTTTGAAAATATTTCAACGTTGGCCCCATTCATAGGTCACTGTTTCCCATGTCTAGTCCTAATACAATTTTTGTTCCTTTTTCCTTTTAAAATTCATTCGACAGGACACACGTCCCCACATCTAGTACTGCAAGGGAGTATTTTTATGTTGTTGATTAAGAAATCAATGGAAAAGATGGATTTTTCATCACAACTATGACACACATACATTGTATATACATTAATACAGAACCTAGAAGAAAAATGAAGAAAGGATGATGCAAACTTAAAACTTGCATCAACCAATTTGTGTACTTTGAAAGAAAAATAGGATTCATAGTTTATATGATGAATTGATGATGGAAAAAAGTGGGTGTGTGAGTCAAATTTGAGTCCAAAAACCCTCACATATCGTTAAGGCATGTGAATAGTCTATTCATGTCAAATTTCAGTGCATACATAAACAATTTGAAAAACATTCAATGGTGTCCCCATTCACAGGTCACTGTTTCCCATGTCTAGTCAAAGTACAATTTATGTTCCTTGTTCACTTTAAAATTCGTTGGACAATACACACATCCCCGCATCTATTACTACAAGGGAATATTTTTGTGGTGTTGATTAAGAAATCAAGTAAAAATAGGGATTTTTGATCACAACTATGACACACATACATTGTATATACATTAATGTATAACCTGAAAGAAAAATAAAGAAAGAATGATGGAGACTTAAAACGTGTGTCAAACAATTTGTGTACTTTGAAAGAAAAATAGGGTTTATGGTTTACATGATGAATTGATGATGGAAAAAAGTGGGTGTGTGTGAGTAAAATTTTAGTCCAGAACCCTCCCATATCATTCAGGTGTGCAAATAGTATATCCATTTCAAATTTCAGTGCATACAGAAACAATTTGAAAACATTTCAACCTTGGCCCCATTCACAAGTCATTGTTTCCCATGTCTAGTCCTATTACAATTTATGTTCCTTGTTCCTTTTAAAATTTGTTCGACAGTACACATGTCCCCAAATCTAGTACTACAAGGGAGTATTTTTATGGTGTTGATTAAGAAATCAACAAAAAAGAGGGACTTTTCATCACAACTATGAGACACATACATTGTATATACATTAATGCAGAACATGAAAGAAAAATGAAGAAAGGTTGATGCAAACTTAAAACTTGCATCAACCAATTTGTGTAATTTGAAAGAAAAATAGGTTTTATGGTTTACATGATGAATTGATGATGGAAATAAGTGGGTGTGTGAGTCAAATTTGAGTCCAAAAACCCTCCCATATTGTTAAGGCATGCGAATAGTCTATCCATGTGAAATTTCAGTGCATACAGAAACAATTTGATTTTTTTTTAATGTTGGCTCCATTCACATGTCACTTTTGCCCATGTCTAGTCCTAGTACAATTTATGTTCCTTGTTCCTTTTAAAATTCGTTTGACAGTACACACGTCCCCACATATAGTACTGCAAGGGAGTATTTTTATGGTGTTGATTTAGCAATCAACGAAAGTGTGATTTTTCAACACAACTATGACACACATACATTGTATATACATTAATGTAGAACTTCAAAGAAAAATGAAGAAATACTGATGCAAACTTAAAACTTGCGTCAACCAATTTGTGTATTTTGAAAGAAAAATAAGGTTTATGGTTTACATTATGAATTGGTGATGTAAAAAAGTGGGTGTGTGAGTCAAAATTGAGTCTAGAAACCCTGCCATATCGTTAAGGAATGCGAATAGTCTATCCATGCCAAATTTCAGTGCATACATAAACAATTTGAAAATATTTCAACATTGGCCCCATTAACAGGTCATTGTTTCCCATGTCTAGTCCTAGTAACATTTTTGTTCCTTGTTCCTTTTAAAATCCATTCCATAGTACACACGTCTCCACATATAGTACTAAAAGGGAGTATTTGTATGGTGTTGATTAAGAAATCAATGAAAAAGAGGGATTTTTCATCACAACTATGACACACATACATTGTATATACACTAATGTAGAACCTAAAAGAAAAATGAAGAAAGAGTGATACAAACTTAAAACTTGCATCAACCAATTTGTGTACTTTGAAAGAAAAATAGGGTTTATGGTTTACATGATGAATTGATGATGGAAACAAGTGGGTGTGTGAGTCAAATTTAAGTCTAGAAACCCTCCCATATTGTTAAGGAATGCAAATATTTTATCCATGTCAAATTTTAGTGCATACAAAAATAGTTTGAAAAAATTTCAACATTGGCCCCATTCATAGGTCACTACTGCCCATGTCTAGTCCTAGTACAATTTTTGTTCCTTGTTCCTTTTAAAATTCATTCGACAGTACAAATGTCCCCACATATAGTAGTACAAGGGAGTATTTTTATGTTGTTGATTAAGAAATAAATCAAAAAGAGGGATTTTTCATCACAATTATGACACACATACATTGTATATACATTAATGTAGAACCTGAAAGAAAAATGAAGAAAGACTGATGCAAAATTAAAACTTGTGTCAACCAATTTGTGTACTTTGAAATAAAAATAGGGTTTATGGTTTACATAATGAATTGATGATGGAAAAAAGTGGGTTAGTGAGTCAAATTTGAATCCAAAAACCCTCCCATATCGTTAAGGCATGTGAATAGTCTGTTCATGTCAAATTTCAGTGCATATAGAAATAGTTTGAAAATATTTCAACATTGGCCCCATTCAAAGGTCATTGTTGCCCATGTCTAGTCCTAGTAACATTTCTATTCCTTGTTCCTTTGAAAATTCATTCGACAATACACACATCGCCACATCTAGTACTGCAAGGGAGTATTTTTATGGTGTTGATTAAGAAATCAATGTAAAAGAGGGATTTTTCACCACAACTATGACAGACATATATTGTATATACATTAATGTAGAACCTAAAAGAAAAATGAAGAAAGGGTGATGCAAACTTAAAACTTGCGTCAACCAATTTGTGTACTTTGAAATAAAAATAGGGTTTATGACTTAAATGATGAATTGATGATGGAAAAAAGCGGGTGTGTGAGTCAAATTTGAGTCTATAAACCCTCCCATATTGTTAAGGAATGTGAATAGTCTATCCATGTGAAATTTCAGTGCAGACAGAAACAATTTGAAAAAAATTCAACGTTGGCCCCATTCACAGGTCACTGTTACCCATGTCTAGTCCTAGTACAATTTTTTTTCCTTGTTCCTTTTAAAATTCATTTGAAAGTACATACGTCCCCACATCTAGTACTACAAGGGAGTATTTTTATGGTGTTTATTAAGAAATCAATGAAAAAGAGAGATTTTTCATCACAACTATGACACACATGCATTCTATATACATTAATGTAGAACCTGAAAGAAAAATGAAGAAATACTGATGCAAAATTAAAACTTGCATCAACCAACTTGGGTACTTTGAAAGAAAAGTAGGGTTTATGGTTTACATGATGAATTTATGATGGAAACAAGTGGGTGTGTGAGTCAAATTTGAGTCCATAAACCCTCCCATATCGTTAAGGCATGTGACTAATCTATCCATGTCAAATTTCAGTGCATACAGAAACAGTTTGAAAAAATTTCAACATTGGCCTCATTCATAGGTCACTGTTTCCCATGTCTAATCCTAGTACAATTTATGTTCCTTGTTCCTTTTAAAATTCGTTCGGTGGTACACACATCCTTACAACTATCACTGCAAGGGAGTATTTTTGTGGTGTTGATTAAGCAATCAATGAAAAAGAGGGATTTTTAATCACAACTATGACACACATACATTGTGTATACATTAATGTAGAACCTGAAAGAAAAATGAAGAAAGATTGATGCAAAATTAAAACTTGCGTCAACCAATTTGTGTACTTTGAAAGAAAAATAGGGTTTATGGTTTACATGATGAATTGATGATGGAAAAATTTGGGTGTGTGAGTCAAATTTGAGTCCAAAAACCCTCCCATATCGTTAAGGTATGCGAATAGTCTATCCATGTCAAATTTCAGTGCATGCATAAATAGTTTGAAAAAATTTCAATGTTGGCCTCATTCACAGGTCAGTGTTGCCCATGTCTAGTCCTAGTACAATTTGTGTTCCTTGTTCCTTTTAAAATTAGTTCGACAATACACACGTCCTCCCATCTAGTACTGCAAGGGAGTTTTTTTTTGGTGTTAATTAAGCAATCAACGAAAAAGAGGGATTTTTCATCACAACTATGACACACATACATTGTATATAAATTAATGTAGAACTTGAAAGAAAAATGAAGAAAGGCTTATGCAAACTTAAAACTTGCGTCAACCAATTTGTTTACTTTGAAAGAAAAATAGGGTTTATGGTTTACATGATGAATTGATGATGGAAAAAAGTGGGTGAGTCAAATTTGAGTCCATAAATGCTCCCATATCATTAAGGCATGCAAATAGTCTATCCATGTGAAATTTCAGTGCATGCAGAAATAGTTTGAAAACATTTCAACGTTGGCCCCATTCACAGGTCATTGTTTCCCATGTCTAGTCCTAGTACAATTTATGTTCGGTTCAACAGTACACACGTCCCCACATCTACTACTGCAAGGGAATATTTGTATGGTGTGTATTAAGCAATCAACATAAAAAAGGGATTTTTCATCTCAACTATGACACACATACATTGTATATACATTAATGTAGAACCTGAAAGAAAAATGAAGAAAGGTGATGAATTGTATCCCATGTGTACATTTGAAGATACTTGCGACGAATTAGCTATACCTAGAACCACCTCATCCATTTCCTTTGTTTATCACATGTGAATATTCTTGCAATGAATTAGTTATACTATCTACGAGTTTTTTTCATTGATAGTATATCTAATTCATTGCAAGATTATTTACATTCGTTGCTCTTGTGACGATATCCTTTTCTTGTCTCTTGCCGACGAATTCCATTCTTTGTCTCTCTTGCCGATGAATTTTTTTGTATAAGTGATGGGTACTAAATTATTCTTGATTTTCTCCTCTACCTATTCTACTTCTTTTCACACCACCATATATATCAATATTTCTTGAAGGTTAAAAATATCAACATCAACTTAGAAGAGAATCCAATATCAATATATTGCTCTAATTCTATAGAGACTACTCTCTCTATGTTTTAAAAGATAACTACATGACACTACACTTAAATGAAAAATTCCAACACTTGATAGTTTTAATTAGGATTCATTTCATATTTGGTTTATCAAATTGAAATTAAAATTTGATACTTTGCACTCTAGTTGTACATACCTTGAGTCAAATACAATTATGAAAAAGAGGGCTTATGGTTTACATGATGAATTGATGATGGAAAAAAGTGGGTGTGTGAGTCAAATTTGAGTCCAAAAACCCTCCCATATCGTTAAGACATGTGAATAGTCTATCCATGTCAAATTTCAGTGCATACAAATAAATATGGATTTTTCATCATAGTTTCAATGGAAATTCTATAGAAATGACAAACAAGTTCATCGAAACTTCGTTGATGCAATACTATGACAACAATATTGATGACATATAC
>SNQJ01S0017967.1:68008-84718 GCA_010110895.2 Picea sitchensis | reverse complement strand
AGTATTACCTAAAAATATATCAAAACTCATATCATTAGACATAAAAAAAACTTGGGTCCATTACCCAAACCTTTGTGCTACCAAAATTTTCTATCGGACTTTCTTCAAGGGTTGACATCAATGACAACCAACCCAATTAATCAACAGAAGGATACATAGATTCACCTCCTTCTGCACCAATGTGTATGAAATATTTACATCCACATCTGAGCTACTTTCAACCTGATTTCTTGAATCTGGGGCTAAAAGGTTCTTTTTCTTTCTATCTTTGTTGTGGTTTTTCGAGTTCATCTATAGATGCAGTTTCTAGAATTTTTTCTTGGTGTGGCTATCAATGTTGCAATGATTGCAATGGTTGATGGGATATTTTATCTCTTGTGAAGTGGCTACTGTATTCTTATATTTTCCCCCTTTCCACTTCTTCTTCCCCTCCTTAGAATCTTCCTGGTGCTATTTTTTCTTTGAACCACTTGGTTTCCCCTTCTTTTGGCCTATGTTTTCTAGGTATTGTGCATGTACACAAGTCGAATCCACTATCCTTGGCTTAAATAAAATCATCTTCTTTCGTATATGTCTATGTAAACCCCCCAGATAATGGAGGAGTACATATAGATTCTTGGTAGAGATACCCAACATGAAAGCCATCTTTTCGAACTTAGTGGTGTACTCCTATACACTCTGCCCCTGCCTCTTCCTGAAGTAGTGCAACTAGATCCATTGGTCCTCTACATACCCAATATGGTATAATTGGGACTTGATGAGAGTTTTTAAGTCGTCCTGCTTAGTTACTGGAGGATCACCCTCCAACTTAAGTGTTTTTGTGTGGATTTCCCACTAGGTTAAATCACAGCCCTCTAACGTCAATCTAGAAAATGAAATTTTCTTCCCTTCGTTATATGGTGAATGCTAAAATCAAATTATAGTTGTTGCAACCAATTATTCAATTTTAATGCAATGATCTCACCTTGTTATGGATTTATGTTCACTTTAACTTCCACCTTGATTAGGGACTGTGAAAGAATAATGGCACTCGAACTCAACTTCTCTTTCTCAGATTCCTTTTGTGACTCCTTTCTTGAGTCTTCCTGATTTCCCCTCCAATCCAATCTATGCGTTAGAGCCTCGATCATCTACAAACGGTTTGATATTACTTGCTAGAGCCATGATGAGGAGGTTCACATTGTGATCAATTTCAAAAACTTGTGCTTCCAACCACTCAAATCTCTCTTATGCTAGATCTCGAGGGTTATTATGAACAAACTCATTTTCCATGACTAGGTTTTCTGCGAGTTCTCATTAAGTCGATTCCTATATCCCGCAACTTCCCAAAAATACCCAAAATAAAAACCTACTATGATACCAATATGATTTGTAAACTATCATGTATAATCCACTGGAACAGTTCTTCTCAACAAATCTAATAAAATACTGAAATCTTTACTATTATAGTTATTTTTCCTTCAGATCTCATAATGTTTAGTTACATATTTTTCAGCTTATCCATGAAAAAGATAAAATGTGGAAAATAGAGAATAGTAAAATACAATCACACTATCCCCAAATAAACAGAAGATGTTCCCTAGGAAACACAATACGAGAGAAACCCCATCTAGAAGGTGAGGATTCCCTGCTCTCTTTTCTCTGGTATAGAATTGATGCAAATACAAAGAAAGAGGTACTCTTTGTGGAGTTTCCTTTGACCTATGACATGTATGGCTGCTACAAAATATCTCCTCCTCTTTTATGCTCATAGAATACCACTTTCTGATGTTTTTCTCAACTATGTAACAAGATACAATGCAAAATAATGGAACCCCTTCTCCTCCTAATGGATCAGTATTTAACATAGCCTAATATCCATCTAGGGATAGGTTTTTAACTTCCTCAACCCTCAATTGTGATAGGGTTTTGTACCTTCTAGAATATTATTGAAATTACATACATGGCCAGCCCCATATGCATGTTTAACAGGGGCTTACATGGCATCCTCTTGTACCATGGTGGTCAACATGGTAGGTCAACTTGTAGGGGGCATAACTTTTGCATACGATCTCTGATTGACACAATATTTGCACCGTTGGAAACATATCTATGTGTAGAATAGTTTCATAGGGTCCTATATGTTCTAGGAAATTTTAACCCCCAAAAAGTTCCATTTTATGCCTCAAAATGGCCCAAGAAGGTTACCAACCCCAATTTTCCAAACTGGGACTTGGCACTAAAATGGCCTTGAAAGTTGATTCCTCTAATTTTTCCACTTGGAAAGGATCCATATAGATTAAAAGAATATAATGATCCAATCTAGATCATTTTCTTCATTTTAACATTGGATCACATCGAGGGAGATTCATATGGCTAGCATTCCATGATGGTGTCGAGAGATAGTTGCTATTTTTTGTATGTTTGAGAAGGAACTACCCACGAGTCTTATGGACTTGAAATTCCATATTTTAATTCATCTACATGATTAGGTTGAATTATTTGGGGTTCTCTCATGTCATTGGATGTTCTTCTTAGAGAGGTATATGAAAAAATTGAAGGTGTTTGTTCGACAAAGGGAAAAACCGGAGGGCTCTATGGCAAAGGGGTACATAGTATACAAGTCGTTTTATTATGTCAATGAGTACATCAAGAAAAATGACAACATAGTAGGGTAAGTCAATTGGGATGACCATCAAGATGAAGAAAAAAGGGAAAGGGATCTACTCCAAACGAATGGAAAAAGGATCTTGATAAAGAGTAAGTCAATTATATTTTGTCAGTTTAGTATAGATAAATTGTTTACATTGAAGTTGATAATATATATTTCATCCCATGTTATTTGTTCTGAAATCTTGTATACATCAGTGAATTTAGAAACTGACGCCATCAATAAATTCATTCTTTAATTTGATAATATATATTTGACCTCATGCAAATCTTTTTGAATTCTTGTATACATAAACAAATTTAGAAATTTATGCCATCAATAAATTCATTCTTTACAATGTGTAGGCAATGTGACCATGGGTCACATTGTATGAAGAGAAACAAAGGAAATGGTACAGTGACAAGAAATAATTAAGATGGTTGAATGGTAGAAGCATGCCTTATATTGATCATTAAAAATTAAATATGCAAAATATATATTCCAACAGTTGGGTGGTTGACCAGATACAAGAGAAATATGTGGTGTTCAATCATAACCCACATGGAGAAGATTTGGATGCACTAAACATAGGGATTGTGTGTAACAACTATAATAAACTCAATGAGTACCACATTATATTTATTATATTGCACATTTGAATTGTAACAAACATTATGTTTTTATTAATGCTTTGGTTATTATACATATGACATAGTCCTGTGTTCACATTTTTATAGGTGCATTTGTTCCCATCTATGTGGGCATATGGACACCATTTTCTTACTGAGCATGTTGATGATGGACACATCACACAATATTGTGGAGTGGAGGTTTATTTTGACCAATCTAGTTGTGATAGCCACCATGATCAAAACCTAATAGAGTGGAAGTTAGGTTACATTGGAAAGATACAAGAGATCATTTAAGTAGATTTCTCATCGTTTCAATGTGTTATTTGTTGTTGCAAGTGGTGGGATACCTTCGACCAGAGAAATATAAAGGAATATCGTGATAGTGGACTAGTATGTATTAACTCTAAAAAAATGTGGGCTGAAAGTAAGGAGCATTATTTTTTCCCAAAACATTGCAACCAAGTGTTTTTTTACCCAAATGTGTTGGATGGGGATTGGTGGTTCGTATTGAGACATGATATGATATGTAAACATATTTTTGAGAACAATAATGTTACAATGCCAAGAAAGAAATATAACCAAAGTGATGGTAATGAATATTGATTTGTAAATGATTTGTTTGGACATTTATATTGTAAATGTGTCATTTTATTATGGGTATCTACTATCTATAATGCACAATTTTTTTTTTCCATTTTGTAATTATGTTGGATATGAAAAATTAAAAACCATTTACAACCACCATATTGAAAATACATTAAATAGTACAACCATAATATGAGGTTTTGATATATTTTATTGTTTATTATAACATATTTATGATGTATTGTATTAAAATATGTTTATGTTAACCTTTGAATTACTATATATTAATTGAGATATAAAAAAAATTGTGACGTAAAATAGTGTATTTATTTAAAATTATATTTTATTTAACAAAAATGAAGATATTAAAAATTATTAAAACTTCAATTTTTTTATTGTTTGAAAAAATCAAAATTCAAATAAATATATACTTACTTTGATGGAACTTCTAAGGACAATTCTGTTAAGAACCAAATATCAATATAGCATAGAAAAACCTCAGAAAAAGTATTCCCCTGTTAAGAACCAAATATCAATATAGCATAGAAAACCTCAGAAAGTGTATATTCGATGCCTTGAAAAAGTGTAGATAATTTCAGATAATAAGCCTCTTTGGAGGGGAAACCTCCTTTTACCCCACTTAAGTTCAAGTACAAGATGATCTAAAATGAAAATGTCTCCTTGCATATATAAGAGACTAGGAAGCATAATTACAACTAATGGCCTAAAGCCGACACAAATAAAATAACATTACTAATATAATATGCCCCAATTAAGGTATTAAGCCAATAATATTAGGGCTTCAACATGCCCCTCCCCTTGAGAAAGGTCCTGCAATGCTTGAGTAACCCTTGATGCTTCTGTATAAAAGACTCATCTCCCAAGTGGAATCTCAACCGGTAGTTTCCTCCATTTAATGAGATATCAAAATAGATCTATCTTCAATTAATAATTCTTGTGTCTGTTATGGCTTCAGGCTCCAATACGACTTTTCCTTCCTCGCCAAGTTCGAAATATAGTTTGAACTAGCATCTTGTCGCCTATAACCTTATTTAAGCATGTGAAACATGGAAATTTGGGTGTACTTGTGAAGATGCAGTAAACTCCACTTCAGTGTGCCATAGTACCAATATTTTGCAACACCCAAGGGCCATAGTAATTTGGTGATAATTCTATTATCCTTCATTTGCTTTGAAGGACATCCGCTGTGGGTTGGTCTTAAAACAATCTAACTCCTCTACTTCACAACTTTCACTATGATGTTGATCTCTTGTTGTTTCATGTGATTATACCATGGTCAGGTTGTCTTTTAAGATTTGAGAACTTGTTGTTTATTCTCTATGTGATATTCCACCGCTTGAACCTTAGAATTTTCTTTTTAGAGAATAAGTGATGGAAGGAGGGTGGACATAAAGTTCCATAATGGTGTCATTTTTGTTGTAGTATGAAAGGAAGTGTTATACCACCATTCTACCAAGGGTACCATTTGAACCATCGTGTTTGATTATCAGAGACAGCAACGAAGGTAGATTTCCAAAAATTTGTTCACTATCTCAGCCATTCATCGATTGAGGGATGATAGATGAGCTATGAGCCAATTGAGTACCCAAACAAGAAAATAATTCTATCCAAAAATGTCCAAAGAAGATGGGATCTCTGTCACTAAAAATAAACTTTGGGCTACCATGTAGATTCTGAACTGTCTCCATGAATGCTGTGGAAACTCAGACTAGCTTTGAAGGGATGAGAGAGTTCACAAAGTGTGCTTTTCTACTCAGCCTATCAAAAAATCACCATGATGAAACTCTTTCCTTAGACTTTGGTAACTGATGAAATCCATGGAAACATCCTCCAATGAATTTGGGATGGATAATGGTTGTAAAAGACATAAGCTTTTAATTGTTTCCACCTTATTTTGTTGGAAACCAAACATTCTAACACAAACCTTTGAACATCGCTTTTAAGGCCATCCCAAAAAATCCTTCTTGACTTTATGGTAGGTTTTAAAAAAATCACGAGTGCCCTCCTAATGGAGAGATGTGCACCTAATAGTACCTTTATTTGAGCTTGAGTTCTTACATAAATATAAGTTTATCTTTTGTACCATATTGAATCATTTTTCCATGTAAATGTATCTCGATCACTGAATCCTTCCAGAACCTTTGAATGAGAGTCCACACTTTTTGTCATTCTTCCATTCATCCCTTGCTTCTATTAATCGGTTGGATGATCGAGATACATAGAGAAAAGGCCTCAACATCTTCATCCTTTCTGAGAGTGCATCTCGCCACAACATTTTTCTCTTCCCCTTTATAGACGATTTCAAAATCATAACCCAATATCTTGGTTACCCATTTTTGTTAGCCTCTTGAAGATAGTCTTTGTTCCAAGAAGTATTTAAGACTATCATGATCCTGCTTTTGACCTTGAAGTGCCCACCGCTAGGTAAGGATGCCATTTCTTCAAATGCATGTATTGTTGCCATCATTTCTTCATAAATGGGTTTGTAAGTCCTTTCCTTGAGTGGTCAACTTTCAAAAGCTGTGGGCCTTCCTTTCTGCATTAGGACAACACTGATTCCATTTCTCGAGGTATCACATTCCACAATAAAGGTTTTTGTGGAAGTCTGGAGTGGAATAAGACATGAGCTCTTTGCACAACACCCTTTAAGTTGTTCAAAAGTTTTAGTTGCCTCAAGTCCACTAAAATGTCCTTCTTAGTTAGGTGTCAGTAAGTGTTATTCTTCCATAGTTCAAGACAAACTCATGTAGTAACTCACAAAACCAAAAAATCCTCTAATATTCTTCAATGTTTTGGGAATCACCGCCTATTACATATTCTAATCTTGTTAGGGTATACCTTGGACACCTCATGAGATACAATATGAATCTAATACTCTAATTCCTCCTTACTCCAAATAAACATTTGGATGGTTTGGCATATTATAGTTGTTGCCCTTTAGTAGTTGTAGCACCTATCATATACATGATCCTCCCAAGACTTGTTATAGATTAGTATATCATCAAAAATAAATTTAATAAATTTTCAAGGAAGGCTTCTGAAAACAAATCTACCCAACCCTTGGAAATGTGGAAGGTGACTAGGTACAAAAGGTACGACCAAAAATTCATAATGGCCTCTCTGCTTGGAATGTTGTTTTTGGGATATCTTCTCTCCTTCATTATGATCTAATGATACCCTTGAACTAAGATCCACTTTAGAAATAGATTTCTCCATGTAGTTCATCTAACAATCTTCCAATGAAGGGAATGGAACTTATCTCTTTAATAGTGATCTTGTTGGAGCTCTCTATAACTGACACATACACCATGAGATATCTTTCTTGAATACCATTACCATCGGTGAAAAGTAATAACTTTGGCTAGGTATAATAATGCCACCTCTAACATTTCAACCATGCACTCAAATTCAATCTTGGTGTAAGGGTACCTATATACCGATGTTAGGAGGAACACTCTTTCCATGTATAAGGGTACTCCTGTATGGCCCGATGTTAGGAGGAACACTCCCAAGACCAGGTGAATTTCATGATCATGATTTCAAGTGGGTGGAGACCTCGGGAATATCTTCCAACACTTTGGAATGCTTATCAATGATCCTTTGAGATCTTGAGGAATATATGGCTTAGATATTTGAACATCTAGTGAGCATAGTGCACACGCCTTGATGTCCCTTTTTCAATAATTTGTCATTCCATTAGAGCTTATCACCTTACCTGTCATGGATACCCTCTTAACCCAATTTCTTTCCTTCCAATGAAAATTTCATGAAAATTTCCCCAAAATTAAATTCCATCGCTCCCACGATTGTAACCATCGATTCTAAGACAACATCCTAATCTCACCCATGGGTATAGCAATCATTGGACTATTATTCCATACATATTCCCCAATAGTAAGATTGATCTTATTGCATTTTCCAGCAATTGATAGTTCCTCCATCTCGCAATCATTACTTGAAATTCTCAAGGCCAGGGATATTAAAGAAATTGAGAGCTTTGGCTAATTTATAGTGAAATGAAATTTATGAGTTCTACCAAAAGAATCATTTAGGACTATTACGTTTTTCTTTTGATGTATACTTCAATCTTAAGGGTTTGAGGAGCATAATTCAAACCCAATGCATTACGTGATATCATGGGAGTCAACTCTTCGTATCTAAATTGCTTTCTAATGCTTTCATATATTGAGATGGTTCTTTGTTCTTGTTCTTCTTCCCTCTCACAATATATATGTAGAATAATTCTCTTCTCCTCACCACACTTATGTCTCTTACTGCACTTGTTGTCACACCAAATCATAAACCTTTTTCTTTATTTCCTCCAATTGAGTTGAGAGAGTGTCAACCTTGTAGGTTGAGGTTTTCTAGAAGAAGGAGCATTGTTCTCTATAGATGTTAGGATCGGTCCTTCTAGTAGCCATACCATATTTTTACTTTCAACATTTCTTTGCCACCTTAAATGCATTCTTCCTCCAATGATTTAGTTCCCAAAAAAGGAGAACCTCTGCTTAAATGTTATCCTTTTAAAGTTCCTATGAATACATCATCAATCAAGTGCTCATCCTCGAATATCGCTTACCTTTATATTTAATCTTTGAAATTCTCAATGTGCTGTAATCCAAACCCTTTTTCTTGAGATTTATCAATTGCATAAATAAGGTATTGCTCCTTGTATCCTCTCATAGTGTGCTATCATTTCTTCTCAGGAAAATTGTTCATGGACGAAAGGGATTGAGAGAACAACCAATTTATACTCATACAAATTGATTATTAGGTTATAAATATAAAGCAAAGCAATTCATACCCTTTGTGTGTGTGGTACATTATGTAGATCTAAGAATTGCTCCATCCGAGGTATTCATGTGATTGGGTCCTTGCCATCAAACTTCCTCATATTGATTCAGGAACGTGGTTGGTCTTCAACAAAAAGTTGAGTTTCCATTCTGATTCACCTTCCTTTGTGTCCTCCTCATCATGAATTTCTGCTGGGATGTAATTTCTACTTTAGGTGTCTTCAAGTATGTACTTCAATATTTCCATGATATCCATTTTTAAACCATACATCTTTGCCTCCAACTTAGCCTCCATCTCTCAGGAGTTCATCTTTGTTACTATCTTCTTTGTAAATCATTTATGTCCCCACGCGATTTCTTCACCTTCATCAAGATCCAAGTAGGATTGTCTCGAGGTTTATTTGGTGTGGAATTTCCCTTTTGTGGTAAAAGTTGGCCAAGTATCAATTTCTTTGAACCCTTGATTTTGAGGTGGTTCTACCAGATAATATTTTCTTCTCATCTCCCAAGTTTCCGCCCTTCTCAAGTACCCAAAATTTCTTTGATGTAGTTCTCTAATATTTCTTCTCTCAAATTCAGTAGTCTTATCAAAATTAATGTGCTATGGAATTTATGGTAACTTCCCCCACATTCACTTTAGATTTTTTTTTCTTCAGAGATCTCACTATGTGCCCCACACAACATGGGCTTAGATACAAAAAAATTAACCTCATACTCAGTGCTACTACACTGGCCCATGATCCAGTGAAACTAGTCCCACTCACTTTGAATACTCTAGGAAGAATTTATGATTGAAATGCACTGAACACCTTCTGCAACTCTCAATAGATCTGGGGTCGATACCCTATCTTACACAGGTGGTATCTTTATTACAAATTCTGCATGATTGTGGTTAAACTTACCATTTATACCCTATTAATTTCTTTGAATAGCCTCTTTTATTTCTCAATTGAATTATTACGTAAATTTCTATAGAAAATTCTGAATGACTTAGTTTCAGGATGATTCCAACCCTATCTTGTACATGCCTATATTCTGCCAGTATAAGTGCCCTATCAATTTGAACTCAACGTACCTTGATCCGCCTACTAAACATCCTCCAAGACGTTCCTTCCAAATGTTGTTGTATAAAAAAATTTACAAGAAAATCATAAGGTGTCTCAGACATAAATAAAACCCCAAGACCTTGAGCTCGATATACCATATGTGTTAAGAACCAAATATCAATATAGCATAGAAAACCTCGAAAAATCACTCAACGCCTTGAAAAAGATAATTTCTCAGATGGCCAAGCCTCTTCTCAGGGGGCAACCTCCTTTTACCCAATTTAAATGTTCAAGTACAAGATTCAAATGAAATGTCTCCTTGGTATATATAGGAGGACTAGAGGTATAATTACAACCAATGGCCTAAAGCCGACATATAAATAAAATAACATTACTAATATAATATGCCCCAATTAAGGGGTGATGAGCCAATATTAGGCTTAACAAATTCCAACAAAATAACTTCATGTAACATCTATGAGTTTTGGAATCACACTTGTGGTGTTGTAATTACCAAATTTGATGGCATTCCCCACCTTAACTAGTGCAACTATCATGGCCTTCTCCTATTCCACTCCATCCTTTAGTTTTATAATCATATAAACTTGTATCAATCATCATTTTTACATTCTACTTGAAATAAGTTTCAATATAGGAAGGACATGGAAATTCTAAAAGAGTATTTTTCTAGAGCCGATAATTAACGAAGATTTTAATGATACATACTTATCTAAAAGTTTATAAACCTTCGTCAATTTTACTAATTCTTAAAATACTAATTATAAAATGATGGGTGACATTATTTTTTAATAGAAGAATCATAAAGTTTGTATTAGACTAAAATATTGTGAGACCATTTCATCAAAAGTGTATAGATAAAAATGTATTATTATTATCTATATTTAGTATTTTACATTTAATTGAATAGATTTCATATATTATAATAGTTGGATAATATAAATTAATAAAATCTTTGGAAAAAATAAATATTAATAAAATATAATAATTGTGATTTTAGTAAACAAATATATTATGACTTTGTCTTGTAATCTTTAAATAATAAAAGAAAAAATAAAATAACATTTGTATTACATCATCATCATTATTATTAGTGAACAATTATGTTATAGTGTTATTATTATACTATATGAAAAAGACAAATATTCAACTCATAATCATTTCACTGATCATATTTAAGTGTTTTAGTTTCTAAACATGTTTAATCAACATATTGTATAAACAATTTAACTTGAATAACAATTAAGCATTATATGGAATTAATGGTTATAACTTTTTACAATCACAATCCAAATTAAATGCTTTCATAAAAGTAATTAAAGTTAAACATTATAACGAAAATGTAAATTTAAATGAGTGATAAATATCAAATTTCACTTAAAATCATAGAAATCATTAACAATGTTCATCATTAGCATACTCATAATACATTTTATAAATCAAACAACAACAACATTATACGAAAAAGATAATATACATGAGCAATAGACATATGAATGTACATGTTAAACATACATCTCAACAAAATATGCAATAAACATGTCATACATATATTTCAATTCAAATATAAAACAATAAATACACATGTCAATCAGTACCACTACCGGCTAGGTCCACCACCAAAGCCATGTGCATCAGTATCTCTACTACCAGAGGTAGAGCCTCTATCAAGAACATTTATCTCAAAAATAAATGTCGATAAATGTGCACTACCAAATATATCTCTATCAATGTCATGAAAATGTGCAATAGTAGCTGATGTGAATATAATGTCCAAAGCATCACAAGTTTGTGACACATGTGGAGGAAGAAGAGGAGGACGGGTATTGGTGAATGATGAAAAATGTGGACTAGGAGAAAGAAAAGGATCAATGTATGGTGACACAAGTGGAGGAGGAGAAGAAGGATTAGTGGAATATGGTKACATATGTGGAGGAGAAGCAGGAGGAGGAGAAGGAGGAGGATTGAACATGGATGTAGGTTCAAAAACATCTGGAAGGGAAGAAACAGGAGGAGGAGGAGGAGGAGGATGTGGATGTAGGTTCAAATACATGYGGAGGTGAAGCAAACAGATCGATATATGGTGCACCTGACTTATGTGGAGGAGAATCAGGAGGAGGAGGAGAACTACATGGTGGAGTAGATGATGTGGATGACTCTGTTGATTATCGAGATGGAGTGGGATAATGAGTAGCACCCCTCAATACTTTGATGAGGTTGATGGAACCAAAAATATGATGCATCAAAAATGTCATGTCACAAGGAAAACTCCTCCATACCTTAGATATATCCTCTACCTATAATATGTCTCTAAAACGTGCAGGTACCACTCCATGACTAGTCATGACACTACATAGATGATATACCACATCTATTCAGACTCTACGATCCAACCTGCATGGAATATGGGGTCTCTATACTGAAGGTTGGTCCTATACCACCTCCATCACCTCATACTCATATTGGGGAGGCTCATCCACAACATGTGTTCAAATATATGCAAAACAATATATAATAATAATAATAAGATAATTGAAACAAATTGTTACAATAATTTACATGTGCATTAAATAAGACATAAAAATATGCAAATAGATTTATCAAGAAATAATGATAATATTACCTCTCTTGTCTGGTGGCTTGGTTGTTGTAAATCAGATGTTTGTACATCCTCTCCAACCCATCCCTGTGTATGAGTATTGTACAATATTGAGGATACGATTGTCCTTTATAGCCAATAAATCACACACATCTCTACTGACCAGAGAAATGGGAAACTCAAACTAGCCCTTCTTGGACATCAACCTCCCCCACATGTGCATACATGCATCAAGCATATACCTAGTAGGAAATAATAGTACTATTGGATAAGTGGCATGAACCCTCTCAAAAAATAGTGTAAATAACTATTACGTGAATAGGAAGAATCTCATCCCATGTAAAATGGTGCGATGGTGATCTAAAGCATGCCAAAAATGTCTCAAAAAATTATTATACAACCTAATTGATTGGGGCCTCTGCAATAAACTATCTACATAATACAACAGAGAAAAAATAATACGCTTCCCATCATATCTATATTGTGATAGTGTAGAGAGCATAAAACATAGGCACCTAACATCCTCTCTCTCAAATGATGTCATCCACAGCTAACCACCATGAACCAAGAACTCCAAAGTAGAATGAACATGTGAATCAACATATCTTTGCACGTATGTTAGATGGGTCTCTCCTATAACACCAAGTGGTATCACATGGAAATGGGGAAAATACTCCCCCCTCCTTGACAACCCAATGATGAAATAGATTTCCTCCTCCATTGGATGATACCAAAAATTAGGACCAACCCTAAACCCCTATCCCCCATGATCCTAGTGATGGATCAAATGTTGTAACATCAAAGAGTCCCCCCTAAGGGATGTACCCTCCTGATAAAACTTAAGGAGACAAACATCCATCAAAAGGTTATGTGTCAGCTATGAAATAGTGCGAGGGAACAAATCCCTCTCCCTCTTCTTGGCCTCCCACTCACACAAAAATGTGTGTCTCAACCTGTTTCTACTGTTGCTCCTCTTCCTCTCATCGATGTAATCTCTCATTCACATACAAATATTGTTACACGCACACACACACACACACACACACACATATAATAAATTGAAATTATAAAACAAATATATATACAAATGAAGTGTGTTTAAAAAAATCCAAATGTAATTTTTTAAGCAAACAAATATTTAAAAGAAAATGGTGTCCCAAAAATAGTCCGTACACATCAGCATTGGTGCGATCTATCAATAAAAAAACAACTTCATGAAATGTTGTTACTAATGTGCACCAATGCCACCTTTCTTGTCACACCACTAAGTAGTTTTGTGGTGCATCCCATAGGATGATCCACACCAACTCAATTATTTTAACCACATCGGTTCATTTATTTTTAAAATTTTCACTACAATGCTAAAATTTATGGCATGAAAATCCCATGGTTTCCTTTGTTAAACTGAAAGCATCAGTGCATCGGTTTTACCAAATCACCTGCCTAATGTCTAGCAATGCATTCTATTACTAGCGCACCACAAATGGGCCCTTACAGAAGATGAACCACATTGTTTATTTTTTAAAACATGTCACGGTGTGTACATTTAACATGTATGCACTAGTGTGCCATGATTATTGTCACACTACCATGTTTTGTAGCACTGCATCTAATAAGTCGCACCACTCTAATTAATTATTAATTTTTTTCTTTGGTGTCATTTGTTTTACAACACTAGTGTGTTTGTTGGATTGATTGGAACTGCTAGGTTAAATTACATTATCACAACTAAATTAGTGTGATGTGTTATTATTAATGCATCGATGACATCATCATAGTGGATCACCAATGTTTTGTTTCACAGTGTGTTGTAAAGTATAGATCATAGGGAATGAGGCATCCAAATTCCAATGTGATGCCCTGCTATGCCAAGTCGGGAGATATATGTCCTGATGCAGTTCTGTAAAATGTATCAGTGAGTTTGGTTAAAATGGTTGCATCACTATGTTAAATTTTATAAATCATTAATCTAACGGCGCCGTTAATTAAGTTAAATGTACTGGTGTAGGTCAAACTCAATTGTGCACCGATTGTGGGGCATTCTGAAGTTCACATTGTTTTATTTGTATAATTTATCATGGTGATTTTTATTGAACGACACCATTGTATACATATATAAGACACACYGGTGGTAGTGAACATTATAAATCTAACAYGATACACACTACTTTGGGGCCATCCRAAATGTTCAGGCRCACTGTGCAAAAATATAAAAAAAATTGAAAAAAAATGTTAAATTTCATGATAAATTCAAATTTTGATTGGATAAAAATGCAAATGGGATGGTAATAAACAATGTACCTAGCCTCTTATGTCCTTAGGAGGCATGATTTCACCGTTCATAGGAAATTAAAATTCATGGTAATTTCCAAAATTTGGAAATGTATGGAATCTACCAATGGAGCTATCCAAGTCGATGTAGAGCACTGAAAATATGGCATCTTTGGAAGGGCAACGTGCACTAGTGATTTCTTGAGATTTCGGAAGCACATGATGCACTTTAAAATTTTTAATAGGTTTGGTATTTTTTTCTATTTACCCTACCATAGTGTTCCT
The DNA here is from genome assembly GCA_010110895.2 of Picea sitchensis. Classification (NCBI taxonomy): domain Eukaryota; kingdom Viridiplantae; phylum Streptophyta; class Pinopsida; order Pinales; family Pinaceae; genus Picea; species Picea sitchensis. The sequence goes on along the minus strand of SNQJ01S0017967.1, from coordinate 69,839 downwards.
AACGATAGCGAGGTTCACTGGTACGTAATGTTCAAAGACATCGATGCACTTTATTCACTACGTGCAATTTTTATTAAAAGGTATGGTAGTGATTTTGAACATTGATGCACTGATGCTTTGTTGTTCATGTATGCACCAGTGTGGTTGGTTAAAATTGTTGCATCGGTAATTTAAATTTTATAAATAATTAAGTTAGTGGTGTGGCTAGTTAAGTCAAATGTACTGGTGCTATTGGTGTGGGTGGAAGCCAATTATGCCCTAGTTGCGGGGTGTTCCGAAGGATGCACCTCTTTGATTTTATAATTTAGCATGGTGATCTTTCTTGAATGGAATTGGTGAATACATACATATTATATGCATTGAGGGTTTTTCTCACTGCGAATTTAATACATTATGCACTGCTTCGGGGTGAGCCGAAGCAGTCACGCGCACCGCACAAAATTGGAAAAAAAAATCAAAAAATGCCAAAGTTCCATCTAAATTCAAATTTTGATAGGATGAAAACACAAATAGGAAAGTAAAAAACAATTTACCTAGCCTCTGATGTCCTAGGGAGGCATGTATTCATAATTGAGAGGAAATGAAAATTCATGGTAATTTCAAAAATTTGGAAATGTGTGTAATCTACCAATGGAGCTATCCAAGTTGGTGTAGAGCATAAAAAACATGGTGTCTTAGGAAGGATGGTGAGCATCGGTGCTTGCTTGGTAATTTGGAAGCACGTGGTGCAGTGTAAAAATGAAAATAATTTTGGTAATTTTTTTATTTACCCTACCATGGTGCACCTGATGACATTGAGGCACATTGGTGCATAATGTTCAATAACACCAGTGCACTTTATTCAGTGCATGTAATTTTTATTATAAAGTATGGAATTTCTTTTGAACATTGATGTATCAGTGATTTATTGCTCATGTACACACCAATGCATATCGAACTTAAAGGTACATCGATAAAAAACCTTCGCAAAGACCTTTGGCTGCCCACCTCCGCTAACAACCTCCACTATAAACAAAGAATCTATATATTTTTCGAGGAGATTCTATAAAAACCTACACAAGAAGGTGATCTCCTTGTAGTGGCAGTTGAGAAGGGATATATATAATGGATCTTTGTATGGATTTATTATAGCTATGATCAACATATGGAAGGATCTCATCCCATGTATGTGGATGCTTGGAGTTTTAAGTGTGAAGGATATGAAAAATAATCATGTTGACCACCTTTGTTTGTCCATCTATTTGGGGATGAAAGGAAGTCGATTTGGTCAACTTGGTGTACATCAGTGATCATAGGCTAGAAAAAAAGGAATTGAGGAACCTATTTTCCCTATCCAAAATCATGGTCTATGGTATCCCAAAATGAACCCAAAAATGTGCAAAGAATATTTTGGCATTGGCATCTACTATGATACTCTTTTTATAGGGTGTTCAAATGGTCATCTTACATAATTGATCAATGAACAAAAAAATACAATCATGACCATGTTTAATGAGGTCAACCCTGAAATGTCATCCATGGATATGGAATGCTAGAGATTGTCTCATGCAGAGAGAGCAATGTACAATGCCTACTTCTTGATGGATAACTTAGCGATGGCATGGGAAGTGTACAACCTGATGCACTCAATGATGTCATGTTGAAGCTTGGGCTAGTAGAAATGCTTTTGAAGTATTGCTATTGTCTTCTCCACTATGAAGTTCCCTGTCGCCTGAATGTAATGTGCCTCCCAAATTAGCTTTGCATGATTGCTTGAAGGAACAAAAAGATGATCGAGATAGCAAAAAAGTGCATTCTAGAGGTGGAAGCCTAGAACTTGTTTCCTGGCACT
>SNQJ01S0017967.1:13822-27574 GCA_010110895.2 Picea sitchensis | reverse complement strand
CACACCCCCAATATCTACCTCTAGCATCTATATAAGTAAAATCCCAAGCCCCTAGCAAATTCTCTAGATATGACACAAATTTAGATCCATATCCCACGAATTTTTCCAATATAATGATATCAATCCGTTGAAGATCGACTAGCCTTTTTAGGGACAATTTTTTAGATGGATTCCCCAAAACTTGACAATTTAAAGAGATGCAAATCATGAGTTAACCCCTACTAGGGAGTTTCCTCTAAGAGACCCAAACAAAGATTGTCTACTCATTTTCACTTCAAAGGTTTCCTTATCTCTAGAAATAGATATGTAAGACTTTCAGCCTCGACCATTTGTCATTAATTTTTTCTTATCCAATGTACCCAAACACCCATCCATTACCCCCTCACCAAATACCATGTCCTCCTGTTTATGCCTTAGATTATACCTACTAACTTCTTCTGTAGGGTGATCATCATTCTAACTCTTTATAGGTTCCACTAAAGAAGAGTGACTTTTCCCTTTACAATAATCCCTCTCCACATAGGATCCTCTTGCACTATTGGGAAGTATTCCAACAAATAAATGAGGATTTTCCATAGAATATATCTCATTCTTTAGAGATGTATCCTCCCCATGGGGATTAATATGGGAGGACCTCCATAGTACACTCCTTATCTAGATTCAATCCCAAATTAATAAGAAAAAAAGGGTATGAGGGGACATGTTCCTTTGGTGACTTACCAATGGCATCCACATAAGAATTTGTCTCTGGAAGACTTATGTGAATAGAATCCTTTGGTTTCTAAGACCTGGACGCAGGTTTGGCTCCCAAACTCAACTTTTACCTTAGCTTTTGTTTCTCTTTTCTTCCTAAAGAAAATATGAGGTCCTATGAGGCTTCCAACTAGGTCTGTCTTTGACCTGAGATTGGATATAAGTTTCAACTATCAAACTTCTCTTTGTTTTTTTTTTATAACAACAAATAGATAAAGAGCATTTTTGCTTCATTGTTATGGTTATATGTGCATTTAAGGTGCTCGTGCATGTAATTTTAGTAACCCAATAGTTATAACATGCATACCTTAATAAATATAACACGCCTTTATATATTTAGAACTATATAATGTTGATCTAAAATCTAACATGAATGAAATTAGGACACAAGTGTTTGGTCAACATGCCCCTGGATAAAACCCCCCTGGGGAAAACCAGTTTGGAATATAAGTCTATATAAGTGATGTAATAAGTATGAGATACAACAAGTACACTAAACAAATGAACTTGATACAATGGAAGCTCCTCTCAAGCTGCTATGAAGGTCCAAGAAGATGAATGTGCCCAAGCATGGTGCGCCCTCTTCACTTGTTTCTCTATCTCACTCAAACCTTGTGCCCTTGCTCCTTGTTTCCTTGAAGAATAAATCATTTCACACAAATATTCTCTTGTGTTCTACCTCTCCAACAAAAAAAACAATTTGTAATCTTACAAGGCTAGATCACCCCCATTAGGTGTGTGCCATCGTCCTATAGTGTGCCCTCCTCCAATCAAGTATGAATACCACTAAATAGTGAGAGTATAATCTTCCTAGATCCCTCCATGGAAGGAGGTTCCCTTTTTGGACATTTTGTCATTAATGTGTTGTCACTGATGTCAAACAGTAGGACAGTATGCAGATATTAAAGCTCAAGAGGGTTAGCGAATGTAGATCAAATCTCAGAAGAGATGATGTGCATTGCAGAAACATGATCAAATCAAGTTAGGACCATTGGATATGCAAGCACTAGATCAATGACAGGGATGGATTGCATAGAGAAAAAGGACAATTAAAAAATGTGTTATTCCCAATCCTACAATTAGTCTAGACCATCAGATTACAAGAGAAGGATCGTTGGAGGACTAGTCAATGATCATATCAAATCAAGACCATTTATATGCAAGTGCCAGATCAACGACAGGGATAGATTGCGGAGAGCGAAAGGATAATTAAACAACATGTTATTTCCAATCCCAAAATTATTCTAGACTGTCAAATATTATAGATTCAAAGATCGATGACTATGGTTGATCCACCAAACAATCACATTAAGGTGTGACCGTCGGATATGCAAGTGCATATCAAGGGCATGGATTGATTGCAGAGAGTGAAGGGGGAATTAACCAACATGCTAATTCCAATCTCACAATTAGTCTAGATCATCGATCGTCACCCACCAAATATATCTACGGTTGGCATCAGTTCCACTACAAATGAGCAGTTTTCCATTGCGGAGCTCGGCGATAGTTTTAAACATCGTGCTAGTTGGAACCCCACAATAATCCCTAATCGTTGATATACTCTGGGACCATTCTCGAACGATGGATCAATTTGATTGGAAGGATAGGATAAGAAAGGAAAAAGGCTGAGATTTCGAATACTCAAATTCCCGATAGTCGTTGGATCACTTTAAGTGGAAGGATAGGATAAGCAAGGAAAAATAACTGAGATCTTGAATACCTGAATTCTTGATATTCATTGGAGAAATTTAAGTGGAAGGATAGGATAATCAAAGAAGAAGAGTCGTTGGATTTAAACCAAGGCAAAGCAGCATCACAGAAAAATCGAGTTTTCGATCTAAGATCATGATCAACGAACAAAATTCATTTTGGGTTAAAAGTTGTAAGGAGGTTACACTTAAGGGAATCTCACATCGGGAGAATTGGGAAGTGGAGAAATTGAATTACCCAAAGTCTCGAAGGCCGAAATGAATGAGGACCATTAGATATGGACAATACATGATGACCATAGGATTAGGATGATGGTCAAGTTTGTTGATGACCACTTTGGGGAAATTGAGTTGAGAACATGTAAATTTACCCAAAGGCCAAAGTTCTGAAGTCACGAGCTTAAGACACGTAATACTCACATTGAGATCCCACGTCATCAACAGTGACGTCAGTAAGGACACGTGGCATAATTAGATGATGACAAGCGTTAAGTTCCCATAAGTATTTTAAGGATATGTAAGACACGAATCTAGGTGACATGTGGCAACCACTTAGGAAGTGCCACATCAATAAGTGACGTCAGCAAGTTACGTCACTCCGGGAGTTTTTACTTCAGGAGTTTCACCACCAGCAAATGACCTAAGTCCTGAAGTCCTGAAGGTCAAAGTACCGAAGTGGAAATGATTCATCCAATTTGAAGGACACTTCGGGAGCGTTCTTGACCGTTGATCAAGTACAGTGGAAGCATAGCATAAGTGGAATAGACGATGTCCCGAAGTGCCAACAATCATCCAACTCATCAGTAGATTTGTAAAGAGGCTGCAATTCATGTGGGACTAAGTCCCAAAGTTCTGACAGTCGTCCATATCATCAGGAGATTTATAAAAATGCTGGAAGTCACGAAGGACAAAGTCACGAAGTGTCAACAGTTGTCCAACTCATCGGTATATTTGTAAAGAGGTTTTAAGTCGTGTGGGACAAAGTCCCAAAGTGATGAAAATCATCCATATCATCGAGATATTTGTAAAATGGATAGAAGTCCCAAAGGACGAAGTCTCGAAGTGCCAAAAATTGTCCATCTCATCGGGGGATTAAAACATGACAGTCGATTCTAATAAGTGATCAATCACTCGCTTGTCCTACTTCTTGGTCACCGCCTATGGTCATATGGAATAACATAATTAAAGGAAAAATATTATACGTCGCTTAAGTTGATAAGCCCATGGTTTTTCATTGTCGTTCATATGAAAATGGTTTGAAGGAAGAACCTTTGTAGAACTCGATTTTTGCAATAATAACAGAGATTATGGTTAAGTTAAATGAAGAGGTGTGATGGTCCAAACGAAAGGATACAATGCATTATATCTCACACCAGTTTGAAGATTATATAAATGAGAAAGAGTGGTGAGAAGAAAGTGTCTTTGTAGTTCAGATAAGAATATCAAAACTGAAGCAGAGTTCAATAAGAGGAAATCTTGGTTCTAATGGGCCTATCAATGCTTTATTGAATATCAAGAACAGTAGAAGATAGAGAAACAGTTATGCAACCATATTTGTTATAGAATACCTTTATTGGACTGCAGCAGATTCATTGAATATTAAATGACAGAAGCCAGAGAGCAAGAGATGAAGTTTGACTGCAGATAACCAGAAGACCATACAAGCAGAGGTTGCAACAGACAAGTAGAAAGTGTAGAAGTTAATAACTCTAAGAAGACTTGAAGAATTTATGGTATATATGTGATTTTATGAACACCTTGAACATAGTACAGTAAAAGAGTTATAAGTGTTATAACCTTCATAAAGGGAGGAAGGGTGGAGCAAGGGAAAAAAATTCGAAGTCAAAAAATCAAATATGATAGGACTTGTGTTAATGGTTGCATGAATCAAATTCAATGAAGAGAAGAAGAAATTGAATTGCATTGTGAAATTAAGGGCGGTTGGGTGGTACAAGGGCGGGTTGGATCCTAAAGGGGAGTAGGTTCTTCCTTCTTAGTTGTAGCTTACTAAATAGGGGGTCATAGCCTCCTTCAAGTTGTGTCTGGTAAATAAGGTGTCAAAGCATCCTTTCAGTGGTAGATTATAAACTAGGGGGTTGTAGCCTCCTTCCAGTTGTGGCTAGTAAAATGGGTGTTGAAGAATCCTTTCAGTGGTAGCTGATAAACTAGAGGGTCGTAGCCTCCTTCCAATTGTAGCTGGTAAATGGGGTGTAGAAGCATCCCTTCAGTCGTAACATAAAAAACTTGGGGATAGTCTCTCCATCAATTTGTAGCTTGAAAACATTTTTGTAAAAGAACAATTTATTAATGAAAAAAGAGTTGGTGGTTTTCCCTGTTGGGTTCCATGATAAAAATCATGTTTTCATAAAGGTTTTTTGTTCATCATATATTTCTTAATATTGTTGGAATTAAGAAGAAAAAGTAGGCAATATTGATTCACCCCCTCCCCCTCTTGGTATTGTTGGATATTCCATCAATTGGTATTAGAGCGAGGTTGCTTTAAGAACAGTCTAACAAACTGAAAGGAAGATCAAATTAAGCACCATGGATGGACAAAATATTTACACTGTGAATGGAACTCTAATACCTGGAAAATAAGAATACATATTTTGGAGTACAAGAATGGAAAGTCATCTTAAGGCATTGGGACTTGAAGTATGGAATTCAGTGATCATTGATTACTTCCCACCAAACAGATTAAGGACTCTAGCTCAAAAGTAGACCAAGAAAATTAACTCAATGGAAATGAATACAATCCTTAATGTATTAACTGATGATCTCAAATAGAAGATGGGTGAATGTAACTCTGCAAAGGAACTTTGGGACTAGATAAAATACCTCTACTCATATGAGAAGTCAAATGAATTATTTCAATCAAAACAAAATTCAGTCTACAACAATTCTAGTGATGAAGAGTTTTTTGAAAAATACTTAGACATTGAAGAAAAAGTCAATCTTGAAACTGAGCTTGAGTGTATCTGAAAAAATATAAACAAAGGTGTAAACAAATAAAGGATCTCATGCTGGAGAAAAGGAGGAAACAAGATTCAAAGAATAAAGAACTTGAGAAAATCATAGTTGACTTAAGAATCCAAGTCCAACTGGATCAAGAGAGGTTGGAATCCTTGGAACAATCTCTTAATAAGGAGCAACAAAAGTTTGAAGAGCTCAAACAACAACATCTAGAAAGTGAGGAAGAAAACCAGACCATAAAAAGACAACTAATGTCCTCATAAGAGGAGCTACATAGTTCAAGACAACAAGCAGCCATTAGCATGGAACAAGCCAAGAATTTAAAACAAGAAGTTGTTGGACTCAAGGATCAACTGAAGACTGTTAAAAAATTCAAGAAAGGAATTGAAACCCTTCATAAAATTATTAGTCTACAAATATTTCCCTCGAACAAATCTGGCCTTGGATATGACCAAGTACACATGGTTAAAGGATCAAGGCCTATTACTCATACTGATGTAGAAGATGACATGTGTTGCGATGATACCTCCAAAAAAAAACTATGCAATAGAAGGATGACAAGAATGCAAAATCCTATGCTCAAGAATTTGCTCATCCTCCCAAGAAGATGTATCAAATCAAAAGAGAAGACACAAAATACATTCCTATCAAGGATGAAGAGGAAGAATCAACCATCAATAAAGGTAAAGACTCTCCACAATATTTCGATTGCAATAATGTTGATATCGAATTAGCCCCTGCAAGTAAAGAAGAAGATTCAGATACAGTAGAAGAATGTTTTGGTAGCATTTATCCCATGGAAGAAGTATAAGAAGAACTATCTAAGGCTAATAAAAAGTGTATTGGAGTCTCTATGAATACCACTATGACCATAATTATTCAGACTATAGTTTTCTTCATGACTACACTAAAGAATTTCTTGAAAATAGTCAAAATCATATCTTGGAAATAAAGGAAATGCTCAAAGACAATGAAAAAATCATATCTGAGCAAAATATTCAGCTAGAGGAAAAAGAAAAGGAGATTGATAAATTGAAGAATGAAATTAGTCAAGCAAAAGAAGAAAAGAAGGAAGATGATGAACTTAGCAGAAACCTTGCAGATCTAAAAGAACTAAGAGAAATAAATGTCAATCTGAAAACCCAACTTGAAGAAGCCAAAAGAAGAGAGGAGGTAGTGAGGAACCAGTTGAAAAAAAGGGTAGAATCATGTGATAAGATGGAAGCAGAAGTTGTGAATCTGAGAAAGAAGGTTGAGAATTCAAACACCCAAGTCAAGTTCTTGAACAACTCCATGACCTTGGATGAGATCTTGGATAGTCAGATATCACCAAATGACAAATCTAGTCTTGGCTACAACAAAGAAGAAATTAGTAATCCTAAGAAACCTGATGCAAGTCCTTCATTTGTAAAAGGTGAACACAGGTTTGATCCAGGTCTTTCCTTTATAAAAAGTGAAGGCAGGTTTGATACAGGTCCTTCATTTGTAAAAGGGGAAAGCAGGTATGACGCAATTTCTTCATGTTCAAAGAATGAAAGCAACACTACAATATTTAGAACATCATATCAAGGAAGACATCCACAAGCTACTCATACATCTCAAACTAAGTTTATAAAAGAGACACCTTCATGGATGAATCAAAGGAGGTATGAGAGTGTTTTTAATGATTATTTTTTTTCTTGTGATGAATATGGTCATAAAGCCTTGGATTGTAGGCATCATGGAAGAAAACAAGATGGTAGGTTCAACAACAATATAAGATGTTGGAACTGCAATCATGTTGGACATATTGCTACACATCGTTACACTATGAGATGATATATTTGTGGTGGATATGGCCACAAAGCCCATAACTATTGGAACTCAAGAAGACAGTCAATGAGAAATGCTTCATACAATAGGACAAGAAGAGTAAAGTAAACATGGAAGAAAAATGAAGTTGCAGTAATAGAAGATCAGAGAACAAAGTTCAAGAAACTAGGACATTCATAGATGTGGATAGCAAAGACTAAACAAGTGAACATGAGTGAAGTCAATTGTTGCAAAAAGAATTGAAGTCATGTGACAAGCATAGTATAATCTTTATCAGATGACCTTAGAGAAATGTACAGTAGAAAAGTATCATGGATGGACATGGATACATCTGGCTAGAAATCAATGAGAACCAATGGACATATCTAAGGGTCATTTGAGAAATATGAGCTACAATTGCACAGTGTTCAAGTAGGGAAGAAGTATCCACAGTAGCAATATTATGATGTACAAAATGATATACATGACATCCTGTATATATAACAAGAGGAGAGACCTTGTCAGGAAGAGCTACCATTTTAGAACAAAGGGGGAGAATAGTCAGAGGTAGAGAGAGCGGAATGACAGGGGGACTTATTCATTTATGGAACCTAGAGAATGATTGCAGGGGGAGTTAACAAGGCTCATATATTGATCAGTATCATATAAACAGATAGATCATAGGAGGAGAAATACTTTTCCATTGATGTCAAACGGGGAGAGTAACTTCATAGGAGAAAAGAATCATCATAGGGGGAGATTGTGTATGAATTTGGTGTGTTTCCATCAATGACAAAGGGGGGGATTGTTGGACACACTATCATTAATGTGTTGTCATTGATGTCAAACAGTAGGTCAGTATGCAGAGATTAAAGATTAGGAGGGTTTGTGAATGTAGATCAAAGCTCAGAAGAGATGATGTACATTGCAAAAAAATGATCAGATCAAGTCAGGACCATTGGATACACAAGCGCCATATCAACAACAGGGATGGATTATGGAGAGAAAAAGGAGAATTAAAAAACGTTTTATTCCCAATCTCGCAATCAGTCTAGACCGATAAATTACAAGAGAAGGATCATTGGAGGACTAGTCAATGATCAGATCAAATCAAGACCGTTGATACGCAAGCGCCAGATCAACGACAAGGATAGATTGTGGAGAGAGAAAGGATAATTAAATAATGTGTTATTTCCAATCCCGCAATTATTCTAGACCATCAGATCTTATAGATTCAAATATCGATGACTATGGTTGATCCACCAAACAATCATATTAAGTTGTGATCATCAGATATGAAAGCACATATTAAGGGAAAGGATTGATTGCGAGCTAACTTTCTCCATGAGAGCTCCTCTCCTTTTATAAGTTGAAGAGGATAAGGTGAGGAGGTTAGGATGATCCCACTAAATCATGAAAGTGAGTAAGATCTAAACCATTCGGATGCCACCTCACCATGGAAGTTTCTCCTTCTAAAAGATTCGAGAAAACACTCGTTTTTCCCACATGTAAGCATTCTCGCACCCTGCCTATAGAGAATTATGTGAACAGTTCGCACCCTAAATGTGGACAGCCTGCGAGAATCAATCATTCTCGCACCCTAATACATAGGCAGCCTGCGAACTTCCTTTTTTATAGGGTTTTTACACAGGAAAATGCAACTTCTTTTCTCAGGAAAATTTCTTCTCCCTTCTTTCTTCAGGAACTCAGGCCATTGAGACCTCTGAAGGAAACATATAGGTTTTCATCATTAACAGTCATAAGGATGAAAAAAATAATGTGTAACAACTATGGAAATAATACTCCTAATGGAGGTGTATCTCACAACTGGTGTGAATGTTTCATCATAATCAACTCTCTCTACCTAAGAGAATCCATGCGCCAAAAACTGTGCCTTTTCTTTCTCTGTGCTTCCATATACAACATACTTGATCTTGTACAACCATCTCTAAGTCACAACTTACTTCCCCTCTGGCCTCAGAACCACCTCCCAAACATCATCATGCATAATGGAGTCATACACCTCCAACATGGCCTCTCACCAAACCAACTGGTCAACTGCCAGCACAAATGTCTATGGATCTGCATCTGAGATGCTTGTAACCATCACCAAATAGGAACCAAGCCTCTCTATTTCTTTTCTCTCTCTGAACTATCTCTTGGGATCTCCTAATTCTCCTTGGCCTCCTTCAGGGTCTGCTGAAACCATCTTGGTTTCCTCTTCCCTAAAGTAACCAGGGGATAATTAAGATCTCCTCTCCCAAGTGTCTCTACCTCAGATCTAATCCCAACACTCTAATATACTGAAGCCTATGCACCCTCTTCCTAAACCCTCTATGACTATGAATCTGAAGTTTTGCAAGGTGACCTTTTCACCCCTGAAACTGGTGTACCATACACATGAGGTTGTGCTCCCTCTGAAACATTAATATGTTCCTCCACATCATCCTAATACTGACTCTTGACTTGAGAGACCTCCATAAATCTATACCCTCCTCAAATACAACATCTATGCTCACCACCACTCTCCGTTGTAATGGAATGTAAATCCAATAGGCCTTTGAGACCTCTCAGTATCCAACTAGAATCCCTTGCTGGGTTGTGGGGTCTAGCTCTGTCTTCCTCTCTTAGGGGACATGAAAATAAGTCAAGAAACCAAAAATCCTGATGTGCTCAACATCAGGCCTCCTACCAGGGAATTCCTCATTAGGAATCTTCCTCCCCCAAATCCTATGGGGATTCATGTTCTGCAGATAAACTGCAGCAACACTCACCTCATCCCAAAGGTATAGAGGTAAAATATCATCATGCAACATATATCTCATTGCACCTATAATCGTCATGTTCTTCCTCTCGGCAACCTCATTCTATTGGGGGTTGTAATGCACAACCATCTATCTTATGATCCCTGTACAAGTACAAAATTATACAAACTCCCTGGAGGAATACTCACCTCTGTTGTTTTACCGCGAGACCTTGATCATCTTTCTTGTTTGGTACTCCACAAGATATTTGAACTCTTGGAACCTCTTGAAGACCTCACTCTTATCCTTTGGGAAATAGATCCAAGTATTCCTGGAGTGGTCATCTATTAATGTGAGATAGTACGCACGACCATTCAAGGACACCTGAGACATGAGCCCACACACATTTGTGTCTACTAAATCCAATACCCTAGTTGACCTGTTGTCACTACTAGAAAAAGAAGCCTTGTTAAACTTACCAAGCGCACACCCTCTTCACACATCTTGATGCTCTGAACTAAACTTTAGCACTCTTGTCACAACTTCTCTCAGTCCACCAAGAGCCCCATGATGAAGGTGTTCCATCCTCCGATTCCACAACTCACACAATTGACTGTTGTTGTCACTACTCACTTCCAAATCATGCAGGGGTTGAAAAAGAAATATGTATAGTTTCCCATCCCTCTCTCCAATCACCTTCCCTGAGGTGAGGTGGGACCCCTTAGGTTGTATGAGGACCTATCTCTCTCTGAATAACACCTCAAGACCCATATCCTGGAGGGTGGAAACCGATATCATATTCTTCTTCAACCCAGTAATGTAGAGAACATCCTAGAACGAATGAGGTGGCATACTCTCCCTCTGAAAAGTTACTTTTCCATGTCCAACAACTTTGATGATGGTGTCATCACCAAGATAAATATCCATAATGACATTTGTATCTCTAAGGTCAATAAAATTCTCTCTAACACCAGTCATGTGGCTCAAAACCCCATTGTCTATGTACCAAATTCTAGGTGTCGTCTCAACTGAAGTGAAACAAATGAGGAAGACACACTCCCTCTCAAATTGTGCCTGAAACTCTACCTCATCCACTGTATTTGTTGCGACACTCGACTTCTTATTATTTTTGGGACACTTTCCAGCCTAGTTCCCCATCCTCTTACAAGCAAATCACTTCACTTTTCTCATATCCCTCTTCTTCCCACTGCCACTCTCTCCCTATGGCTTGGCCCCCCTCTTGGGACCCTGTCGTGCACCCTTGCCAACCTTCTTCTTTCCCTTTTTCCAAAGAGAAATATTCTAATCATCCTCAAATATCTGCGATTTTCCTGAATACCCCGAGCTGCATCTCAACTCCTCCTATAAGAAATCATCCCAAAGTATCTCCCAAGTAGGAATGACCTCTCGAGAAACAATACCCCATACAAATGAACCCCAAGGTTTGGAAAAGTTGTTTGAAGTTGTCCTCGCCATAAATTACAGGTCCACAATCTCTCTTACCACTTCTAAATCATCTCTTATCTGAGTGAATCTACAAAGGTATGAAGTGACCGAATCAGTCTTGAGCATCTAAATTCTCCTGAGTTTGTCCTGCAGAACCATTTTCCGGTTCTAGTTGGTACTTCGGTAAAGATTGCACAAGGATGCCCATATCTCAAATGCATATTCTTTACCAGTCAAGTGGGTTATAATGTGATCCCTCTCTAAATTACAAATAGTATGTTTCACCTTGGTGTTTTTCTTCCTGAAATATGCATCCAACAATGGTGATGGGGCAGGTGCAGGAGGAATCACCATGGGAGCTTGCACTATATCCCATAGTTCAAGATCCTCCAAGACAAAAATGATCATGGTATTCCAAGGGGATCAGTTGCTAGCTCCGGCTAGCCTATCCTCTGCTCGCATCTAGGATGATGACATATCTTCCCACTAAACTCACACTAATTCTACAACTACAAAATATCATTGACTCACTATTGTCAACATAGCTGTGAAAAGAGGCAATCAAACTACAACCTCACTCCTGACAAAACAAGTGTGAAAAGAGGTTGTGAAAAATCAGTCTCACTCCTAGTAATATAGATGTGAAAAGCGGTTTTCCAACTCAACCTAACTCCTATCCAAATAACTGTGAAAAAGAGGTTGAAACTAGGTCCCACAACATTCCTACAAATATCCTATAAATCAATGCCAACAAGCTACTACAAATCACTGTCAACAAGCTGTCATGAAATATTCCCACTAGCTGTCAAGAAACTGTCCACAAGATATTGTCCAAAATCAACAACACTTAGCCACCAAGGTTGTGATACCATGAATAAAATCTAAGGTCCTATGAGTTTTCCAACTAGGTTTGTCTTTGACTTGAGATTGTCTCTAAGTTTCAACTATCAAACTGCTCTTTTCTATTGTTTTATAACAAAAAACAATTTGGTAACTTTTCTTCTTCATTGCTATGGTTATATGTGCATTTAAGGTGCCCTTGCATGTCGTTTTAGTAACCCAACAGTAAGCACATGCATACCTTAACAAATATAACACACCTCTAGATATTTAGAACTATATAATGTTGATCTAAACTCTAACATGCACGAAATTAGGACACATGTGTTTTTGGTCAACACGACCCTAGATAAACCACCCCCCCCANGCCCCTTGAGGAAAACCAGTTTGGAATATAATTCTATATAAGTGATGTAATAAGTATGATATACAACAAGTACACTAAACAAATGAACCTAATACAATGACATCTCCTCTCAAGCTGCTATGAAGATCCAAGAAGATGAATTCACCCAAGCATGGTCTGTCCTCTTCATTTGTTTCTCTATCTCACTCAAAGCCTGCACCCTTTCAAATAATAAATCCCTCCACACAAATATTCTCTTTTGTGCTACCTCTCCAACAAAATAAACCAATCTGGAATATGACAAGGTTAGATCATCCCCACTAGGTGTGTGCCCTCCTCTAAGCAAGTATGAACACCAATAAATAATGAGAGTCTAAGTTCCTAGATATCTCCATGGAAGGAGGCATCCTTGCTTCCCTCATCCATAGATTCCATTCCCATATCCATTTCTCTCCTATAGCTCTCCAAGAAAACAAAAGAGTGAATGAGCCTCCTTAGGCCCTATGTGCCCCTCTTGAACCTCCATAAGGAAACCTAAGAGATGGATGGATAATATCTCTCCATCCATTCTCTAATCAAAGGTGTAGATCATCCCACAATAATCTCACTCACAAACCCACTTTGGGTTAAGTTCCCTAAGTTCACTTTATGTCCCCTCATTCACCCACTTAGTGAATAATTAGTCACTTTTGCCTTAAGTGACAAAAATTCAACTTTTTGACTTAAGTNCAATAATCTCACTCACAAACCCACTTTGGGTTAAGTTCCCTAAGTTCACTTTATGTCCCCTCATTCACCCACTTAGTGAATAATTAGTCACTTTTGCCTTAAGTGACAAAAATTCAACTTTTTGACTTAAGTGAAGTCAAAGTGGAATTAGACATAAAGTACAAGGTACATAGTCCCAATGTATTTCCCAGTTATGGTTAGAGACTCAAAACCACAAGTGGACCACTTCCCAAGGTACCAAAATCTCAACACTTCCTTGATCACCTTATGATACTGAGTCTGAAAGTGTTTACTCCCTAACCTACATATTCCACATTAACCCTACAACTATTTTCTCCCTCGACTCCTTTAGTAAAACATATTTTTTCACCCACACCACTTTCCAAAAAGGGGCTTCACAATTTTGCACTACATTCCCACA
>SNQJ01S0017966.1:137681-149227 GCA_010110895.2 Picea sitchensis | reverse complement strand
ACATTTTATTTCCCCTAATAACACATATTATTATTTTAAAATACATTTTTATATTGTTTCTGCTACAATTTTGATAAACTTAAACATTTATAATAAAAAATTATATGTTGCACTTATAGAGAGCAAGTTCTACAAAAAAAAAAAATTAAAAGCCAACAAATTCATTATTTTAAGCCCCTCAAAGTGTTGCATCCACACACAATGTCATAGTTTCGGAAATTTCTAATTTTAATATTTTATAAAAAAATATAAAAACATAACCAAACTTTTTGGAAAAATAAAATTTCATTATTATTAGATGTCTTTACAACTCTAGAATAAAATTTCATAGATAAAAACTATCATTTAGTAATGTTTCAAAGTGCATAACTGTACAATAGATATTTTGATTGAAATCTTAAAAAGCCATTTTTATAAAAACATTATTCTTACATAATAAAAAAAAAAAATCATAGATAAAAGCTATCATTTAGTACCTATAATGTTTCAAAGTGTATAAATGTACACATTATATTTTGATTGAAATATTAAAAAACCATTTTTATAAAAAACATTATTCTTACAAAATCACACAAATGATATATGTGAGAGAGTGAAAGCTAATTCAATTTTCGATATTTATTTCTTTTTATGCTATTGTAAATTTGTTGTGGTTATATTTCAATTTCATAAATAAAGGCTATCATTTAGTACCTATATTTCTTTTTACGCTATTGTAAATTTGTTGTGGTTATATTTCAATTTCATAAATAAAGACTATCATTCCTATAATGTTTCAAAGTGCATAAATGTACAAATTATATTTTACTTAAAATCTTAAAAAGCCATTTTTATAAAAACATATTCTTATATAATCACACAAATTATATATGTGAAATAATAAAAACTAATTCAATTTTTGATATTTTATTCTTTTTAGGCTATCATAAATTTGTTGTGATTATAGTTTTAATTATCTCTCACTGTAAATGTTTAATGTTTTGTATTTTTTAATTTTGTATAAGATGTATGAAAAAATAAAAAGTACTCATAATTATATATCAATTTTATAAACATTTAACATAATTTTTACACTTTAATAAAATTAATTTAAATTTTTTAATAAAAAGAGAATATCAAATAATGTAATCACAACTCATCCACTAAAATTTTCAATCCCTACATCATTATCATGTCAACTTACTATTGGCTAAATATCCAAAATCAATGACAACTTGGTTCAAACATTAAATAATGTTATACATTACCATGGATCATTCTCAAAAGAAAGAATTTATGAGTAGACATAAAACTCAAAATAAGCTATGAGAAGACATGAAAATGGATCTATTGACTAAATATCCAAGTCAAAACTCATTTTGTAAATCTAACACCAACTCAACTTAGAGGCTCAACCCGATCTTATGGTGGGACATCATTCTCAAGAGGGAGCGGCTTGATATCTCTCCTTATCAACACCACTGAGTGCTTACTTTACCACAGTTCATTTTTACATTCAATAGTAAGACCAAACTCAACTTTTACTTCATCTTTATTAGCTTGGTAGAATAACATCTATGAAGTTGGCATTCATAGATAATAATGAAAGTTATTTAGTTAAGAACATGTGTTTTATTATTAGAGGTTATAGGTTATACTTTCGTAGACTTTAGCAATCAAATCATTGCTTGGAGGAGTCCTTTGTCCCACAAACAAAAGAGTCTCATACACTAATTTAATGTCTAACTTGATCATAACCTTAACAAAATATACATATACATAATATAAAATTTAAATTTTTAAAATTAATTTTTTAAAAATTCAACAAAGTTATTATAAAATGTTGAATATTTATAGAAAATTTTGAATATTTAAAATATTGTACAAATTTTTTTACTTTTACATAATTTTTCATATTAAAAAATAAATTATATATAATTTTTTTTTTATTAAATTTTAAGTTTATTAAATATATAAAATTTTTAAATATCTTAATTTAAAATAAATATAAACCTTTTTTCCCTAAATATTATTGTATAATTTAAAATGTATTTCATTTTTTTTTCTCTAAAATATTATAATGTACCAATTTAAAATGCATCTCATTTTTTTTTTCTTTTCTAAAATATTATGCTATACCAATTTAAAATGTATCTTATTTTTTTTTTCTTTTCTAAAATATTATGCTATACCAATTTAAAATGTATCTCATTTTTTATGTCAAAGGTGCTTTACAATTTTTTATGTCAAAAGATGCTTTACAAATTAGTATGGGAGAGATGTTGTCAAACTACATAATGTAAAGTTACATTAAAAACTTAAAAAAAATACAAATTGACTCAATTACACATTAAACAATTACATGTAAATCAACTAAATTACACACATATAAAATAATATCAATTATCCAACCTGGGATTAAGTACCTCGTGTTAAATATCTTAATATGACGTGCACTTTTGGGCGAGTTTTAGTTCTATATAATGCATACATATTATTGAACATGTACACATTATAAACATACGTGCATGTTTTATAATGTACATGATATTTGAATTTTGAAGTTTGGTGAGGATAGATATTTGAATTTTGAAGTTTGGTGAGGATAAGTGTTAGGATATCAATATGAAAAACCCAGTGTGTTGTGGCAACTCATTTAATATTAGTTTTATTCTTACAAATTTAGTGGCTAGGAATAAAATACAAAGGGCTATTAGTTTTCCTCTTGAACTCTATCAAGGTGTTTAATGTAGGGGTTTATATAATTGATTAGATTTTAAATATATACATTTTTAGAAATTTTCTCCCTTAGTGATATATTATTATTTTAAAATATATTATTTTATTGTTTCTCTACAATTTTGATAAACTTAACCATTTATAATAAAAAAAATATAGGTTGTACTTGTGAAGAGAAAATTCTACAATTTATTTTTAAAAAGACAACAAATTCATTATTTTAAGCACCTCAAGTGTTGCATCCAGGCACAATGTCATAGTTTAAGGAATTTTTAATTTTAATATTTTATAAAAAATATGAAAACATCACCAAACTTTTTGGAAAAATAGATTTGCACTAGATGGAAAAACTAGCAATGTGACTATAAGAAAAACAAAAGAAGATGGATTGAGATTGATCACAATGTAAACTAATTGTTATTGATTACATTTTTATTATTCAAATTTTTCACCATTCACCATTGTTACTTTATTTCTATTCAATTTATTCCTCATGTAATTCTTAAAGTATACTTTTGAATAATACTCTTTATGTTCTCAACAAAATGAGTACATTTAAAATGATCAAATTCATCTCAGACATATACATAATTTTGATTATCTACAAATTGTGTCACTATACTAAAAACTGGAGAAGATAGATTGACATTGATCCTTCTCGATAATACTCTCTATACTTTCGACCAACTGAGAAAAGTGAGTAAATTTTAAATAATTAGATTAATCTTAGACATATACATATACAATGTACATAATGTTGATCATCTACAAATTTTGTGTGACCACCCACGACTGAAACCAACCTAGATCCATCTTAATCCCAAATCTATCAGGCATTGAGAGGGATCAAATCTCTCGAGGTGTAAAACTTTCCTCAAGTTTTTCACTCTAAAAGAGGTTTTCACCTCAAGAGATTGACTCTTAATATATCTGGGGTTAAGATGGATCTAGGCTAGTTTAATACAATTATGAAACACACAAAAAATTTCTTTCATCCATTTCATCTAAAATATAAAGTTTATAAAACAAAATATTTGAGTATGAGGTTAAACTTCAATTGAGTGTAGTATCTCATGTATGAGATTACAGCTAGATGTCACTTGTAAGTACATGACCTCTTTGCCAAAGTCTCATCGATAACTAGTATGGGATATTAGCTTATTTATGGATATTATCCTGGCTGAAATCACCATTTGGTCTTGAAGTAAGACCTAAGATTGCTTCTAATTGGCTAAGAGCTCATCTTTTGATATAAGGAATTATGTTAATGATCTAAAACCCATAAACATTTGCATCTGAAGAGAGTAAAAATTTAAATTATTTCAACCGTTGTCTGAACATTCTACGTTTTTGTTATTTTCTAGGGATATTTTCCATTTATGTTTGTTTGAAATCCAGTGAGAAATGGTTGAATATGTAGATTTTAGTAGTTAAATATGTACAATCCAAGCATCCCAGGGGTTTTTCAGGATGATAAATCCATTGATGTATTAAGAAATACAATTTAAACAATAAAAATTTGTGATTTCCCACAGATTTATATCGCCAAATTTTGATAGAAAATGACAAAACATAGAACGTTTAGACAACACTATATTTTTAGTGACACAATTTTGTTTAAATAAATCTTTACTACCAATTAAAAACTCAATTACGATAAGTTTTACCATCTTATAAATAAATAATATATTAATTCACCATGATAAACAAAAATCCGCATTATTGGAAAGTTGTGCTTCATCATAGATGTACTCATTTAGCACTAGAATAGTACCTCATACACAATTCTTGTATGGTGAACGTGCACTTCATCATATATGTATGCATTTAACATTCAAATACCTTCATATAAATAGGGTGATCAATTTCAATCATGTATAATTCCCTCACATGAGTTTATTGAATGCTTGGAACTAGCTGAGGTCGTGGGAGAAGTGGGTAGTGCAGGGCATTCTGACATTGTCCCCTTAGGATATCGCTAAAAGTGTTGGAAGTAATCGTAGTTCATGTAATTATTCCACAGAAGGTCCATAGCTCGAATCTGGTGCTTGTTGAGCTTGGGAGAAATTAAACAATCCAAAATCCTGCCATGTGAATTACAATACTCATAATCTACATGATGATGTTCATCCTTCAATATTGGAGAGAAAGCGATGGTGATGAAGTTTGTGTATGTGGAGAGGAATGGCTTGTAGCTGTAATTTTTTTTGTATTTTTCCCCATCTGTTGCCCATGAAGATGCATCCCATATCAATATGCTCTACATTGAATTCTATTTGGAGCTTGAATCATGATTATAGAGTCTCCTTCCACTATAATATTGTTGAAGTCAAGTTGATTTTCCAATCTAAGTCATAGGGCTAACCGAAATTAAAGCCCGAGGTTCAAAATTCTGCGAACCTCAAAAAAAATTTGAGGTTCACCGAACCTCAACCAACTCAAATCTGTGCTCAAATTCGAACCATAGGATGAATTTGAAGGATAATTTTATTAAGGTTTGGGATGCGGTTCGATTAGGATTCAATATATATCTCTGAACCTAAAGTCGAATCTCATCCAAACCTTATTGGAAAATTCGAACCCAAATGGAACCTAATCGTTGTTGACCTTGAACTCGAACCCAAACCATGTGGCTTAGGTGCCAATTGTAATCCACTCATCAAACTAGAAAGATCTGTTGCATTGTTTGCATTCTTGCCTAGATGAAAAAAAAAATGAATAAAATACTACCAAAATCATTTCTAAAGACCCACCCCTCCTTTGTCATTCTGAGATTACCTTTGGAGGCTCCATCTAAGTTTAGTTTGATGAATCTTGGTTTCCTTGACAATATTGATGGAGAAACTTACTATTGATTCTTGAATCAATTAAGACCGAAACGAAAACCTCACGAGGATGTAAATCCCCCTGCGTTTTTATAGAGATGGTACTCCTCTTCACTTTAATATTTTCTTGGGATTCTAGATATTCAAAATACGGGACTTGAAAAAAGCACGTCGTGGTAATCAAAGAAATATAAAGATTGTAAGAAAGATAAACAAAAAATGTTTTGTTTTCTTTTTAAAGAAATTTCTTGAAAATGGACCAGGAACCACACACATTCACAAATTTAAAGAAAATAAGAAAAAATTCTTCACATCCATCATAGTTTAAAATAAATATTTATGATCACATAAAAATAAAAAGAAGATGATCCACATGCATAAGAAAACTTTCAACGGAGTGGACACATGGGTAGCTCAAATAAAGATAATGATAGATCAGTCTCAAATACTTTATACTCAAAACTCAGAGTTACAAAGCGCAGTCGAAACTGATCCTGAAATAGCTCTCTTGAAATTTCTAAAAAATATATAGTCTGTTACATATTATTTTAAATTTAAAATGCATTTGTCTTCAAGATTGGGATTGGGGCTCCCACATACCATAAAGAAAATATACACAAGAATGAAGCTTGTAGAAGGAAGATGGTGGGTGGTAAAAGAACAACAAGACTTAGTAAGAAGAAAAGAGAGGTCATCAGTCTTCGGTTAAACCTTTCTATTCAAAGAAGCAGAGTAACTGGATGAAGGACTTGATAAAGACAGAAATATGTGATCAACATAAACTTACTATGATGGTCTCTCCTTGTTTTTACTTGCTTGTTGGTGTCCTTTTATTGTCTTCATTAATGGTTACATGAACCATTTCAACTGTTTCTTTCACCTCGTTGGTCAATTTGTCGATAACTTTCTTGAACCATTCTTCAATATAACTTTTCATTGGTGCCACGTTGATTTCATGCCAGATTTTTATGTTGAACAACTCGCCCTCCAAGTCTCTCAGATCAAGGGAAATTCCATGTAATTCTTCTTCAATGTCTTGATTTTTCATGGAGTAGTCAACTAGCCAATTGTCTATGTCGTCCTCATCATATTCAAATATACCATAGAACTTTTCAACTAAGAACCGTTTAAAAATCTCAACTTGTTCTTCAAACTGTTTCTTTGTGAGGAATATCGAGTTGAGAATTAGTTTGGGGTCTTGTACTTAATTAGTAATCATATCTAAGCCTATCTCCATGAGCCTCTTGAGTAATTCTTCCCTCTTTGATATAGCTTTCCTGCATGCTTGAACAATATTATTTAAGTTTTTTATCTTTTCTTTCCAGCACACATTCAACTTTTTTATTTGGCTTGGGGAGGGAAGATCCTCCTCCCTTCTCCTTAGTTATGTCATGTCGAAAACTCAGTTTCCAAAGGGTAGTACAACATCAAGGTACATACCTTCTTCATTTTTCAGGTCGGCTTGGAAATACTCGTGGAAGGCATGCGCCCTCGATCCAAAATAAGCAATGTTTTTCAAAGTTTCCCACACCTCTATGATCAATTCCATTATTTTCTTAATATTTATTTCCACATAGCTCCTGGCTTATGTAAGTAGGCTTGAGGATCATTTTAATTTAGCAGTGGGTGTGGTGGGTCCAACTACTGTCAAAGGACTGGAAAGAAGTGGAAGAGGCATTAAGGCATCTTCCACTTCCTTGATCCTTTCTTTCAACTTCATGTTTTCTGCTTCAAGACCGCCAATGGAGTCATCCAGAGCATCCTCAATTGCTCTATGAATTCTAGAAATATGGGAAGGCCACATATCTCTTAGGTCAACCTATGAATGAGATTTTCCTTTCTTATTCTTCATATCACCTTTCTCAATAATTAATTTCTTAGATTCCCTATCAAAGACAACGCTCTGAAAAGAAAACGACTCTTCCTCCTTGAAGGTCTCATTCTCAATGATTTTCGATGATGAATTATGATGGGCCGCGTTCCCTGGCTAATCTATTGTGGGAAATTTTTTCTCGATATCCACCTCGAGCTCCATATCTTCAAGGGAGAAGAGGTTGATGCCACTTTCTATGCAGTGGTATTCTTCCTCTTGCACAACATTTTTCCTCTTTTTTCTCAGAGGAAGCTTGTGCGAGCTCTCGATCTTTCCTGATAGGGGATTCTTTTCTCCTCCACTGTTGGAACTAGTGTTGGCAAGTTTCCTGGTTGGGTGGGTCGTTGGATCATTTCTCCGAGATGTGGTAGTCTTAGGAGTGACAGTTGGGGACTATGCACTCTTCTCACTAGGACCCTTTCATTTCTTCTTGTAAAATTCATTAGTACTAAGTAATTTATCCAAGTCACCAACATTGTGAGTAGGAGCGCCTAACTTATTATCTTCTTCTTAACTCAGAATAGTATGAATAAATGAATTACTGAATCCTACTTCCAGCTTATGTTCTACGGAAATTCCATTAGGGTCAAACCCTTTTATATTTTCAACATATTTCAAATTCAGATTGTGGAAGTGGTTTTCAAATTCATCGATTTTGTTTATATTCTTGAATATAAAGTCCCCAATTTTCCAAGGCAAGGGTATGCATTGCTTTTTCCATTTCTCATGGAAAAAATACATCCATAAATTATAGTGCCTTGCAACTTCCATAATAAACATTTTATCAGATAAATGACATGGAAGAAAGGAAAGATTTTCCTTAGAACTGAAAATCCTCATAACATTGTGATTTTCCATTTTCTCCAACGTCCCCTTTTTATCCAAGAATTTATTTGCCTGGTTGAATATTCAGGGGGTATCTTTTCCAAACAATAATCCTTTGAAAACCGAAACAAAATCATTGAAAACTTCATAGAAATGCAAAGAAGCTTTGTGTCTCCACAACGCTTGGTACCAGAAGGTAACTGGGTCAAGTTCACAGTTCACCCTCTTACAAATAGACAATTTTGGAAAATGTCAGCAATATGCTATCACAAACACCAAATAAGAAGCCATAAAGAATTTACTATCTTTTTTGTACTGTGACAATTGGGAGGAGATTTCAATGGAAATAAGTTTTCCCCAATAAAAAATAAATCACTCTTTGACTGTAAAATATAATATATAAAGAATCATACGGGAAATGTTGGCGGTACTTTCTTGGCCTATCACCCTAGTGAACAACCAAGCAATTTCCCGAAAGGGGTTTTTGAACAAGTCGACCTGCAACCTGGTAATGTCTTCAGGGACAACCACAGGATTCTCCAAGAACTCAGGCAAGAGGTCCAGGCCATTGTCATGCTTTTCCAGGAAATCCCTGCAATCCTATCCTTTGAAAGTAAGTGTTGACTTAGGGAGCTTCAACATATTACGAAACACTTGAGGTGAAAGAGAGATGGGAGAATGGTATCGAGGTTGAATAATCCGCTGACTCAGTATGTATTTCTCAATGCACCATGCAACCAGTTCCTTTCAATCAAAAACCTCAGGGACACACCCTGCACAAACAATTCCAGATGTCCATATCACTTCCTTCTGAGCAGGAGGGGATGAATAGTAAGAATACGCTCTAGATCACTGAAAGTTCTGGTCCTCACGTGAAAAAATATTCAAAGTATCACCGCAGAACTGTTGTCGAGCTTCTGCGGCCATAAGTTGATGAGAATGTTCCTTCAATCCAGATAATATTTGCAATGAGCGCTTGAGAGAGATAACAATAATATAATCTTCGGTAAATCATGCTTTAATGCAGTTTAATGAGAAATTTCCTTGAGCCCTTCGCTTATTAATGACGATCTTTACGGAACCTGCATGATGAGTTATTAGAATTAAACCATATGAAATGTGTATTGGGAAAAGCATGAAGGTGGCGAGGACGGAAGAGAGAAATTAGGATTTGGGAACTTTTGTGAATCTGCCAACCCACGGTTGTGAATGATAGAAAATAGGCTAAGTGTTGGGAGCGGTCGATCAGACTTGGATACAAGAGAAATGAAACATTCAAGAGCTCGGTACTTGTGACAAGTCTGACGATCATAATCTAGATGGAAGATCTTTGGGTGCAAAATGGATATCACGGAACTTGGAATATGAAATCTTGAACCCGCGACTGCAAAAACAATTAAGTATAGAATAATACGGCGATCAGTCGGACTCATGATATGGGAATATGGATGGATATGAAAATCCGTGAGTCCGCGAACCCATGAACCCGCCATTTTGAAAAACGACTAAGTATAGTAACTAGATAGGGAAAAGAGAAGGGAGAAAAGAAAAGGGTAAGTGAGGGTAGGTATAGAAGAGATAGAAGAAATGGAGAATAGAAGTTGGGAAAATAGAAAGAAGGGGGAGGATTTCAGAAGCCAGAAATAATCTCAACACTTACTTGTTTTTGGGATTGGGTGTGACTAGAAAGAGAGGATTTTGCTTGACCTACCAATTAGAAAAGATTGTTTTAACACTACTTTTGGCCAAGGGAAAGAGGTAAGGTAATTGATTCCCAAATGCTCTCTTGAATACTAATCTACATATCTTCCTTTTTCCTATGAAGCTCGTTAAAAATCCTTCAATTACATTCCTTTCACACCATCCATAATAGAAACCCAATGAACAATAGCTCTTACATCCAATATAATATTAATTTCTATACACCCATTGAATAAGTATTTAACTTTTTCTTCATTGGCTACATGTAGCCTATTGAAAGCCCTTCAAATCCTTTTTTTTTTTTTAATTGTTTACACCTTAAAGCTAACACTTTTTGTTGAAAAATCCTTCTTACAAAATATCCAAACAAGTTTTCAAAGTAATTGTAAAAAAATTAAACTTTATAACTTGTTAAACCATAAAAATAAAAGTAAATTAAAAAATTGTAGCTATAATTTATTTAGTTATAAAAATAACATGATAAATCAAAGTTATTAATTTAAATTTATAAATTTAATATATTCATATTAAATAATCATCATCTTTATCATAATAATGCTACAATGAATTATATATATATATTTTTTATTATTGAAACAAAAAATTCTATAAAAATACTTTTACATTTTTTACTATAATAATGCTACAATGAACTATATAAAAAAAACTTTTTATTATTTAAACTAAAAATTCTATAAAAATATTTTTACATACTTTTATAGAAATTTTATCATAATAATGCTCCAATGAATTATATATAAAAAATGATTTTTCTTATTTAAACAAAAAAATTCTATAAAAATACTTTTGCATACTTTTATCGAAATTCAAATTTCTTATTAATGAAACTTTTAATTCAATTTGTTTTAAAATAACCTTTTACTCATTATTAGGGAACCATCGCAAAAGTAAAAATTGAAATGTTGCAAATGTATAAATACTATAGTACATGGAAGAACCAAAAAAATAAATGAATTCAAAGCTCTTTGAAATATGATGCTCACGTGATAAGATATTAAAATTTAAATTCATTATAAATAAACTTAAACTTAATTTTTTTTTTAAGAAAGTATCAAAATATATAAAAATAAAGAAAATTAAATAAATTAATAAAAAAAAATAAACAAAAATATTTTTAAAAATTAATAAAAAAATAAAAATAAAAAAAATAATAAAATAATATTTATTAAAAAAATATGAAAATATATAGAAAATAATATAAAAACTACGGTAGATGCATCTTAAATCCAGATTTTTAAGTATTATAGAGAGGAATCAAATTTTTTTAAGTGTAATTTTTTTTATCATTTAACTTTATATTATATATTAATTCCTGATTTAAAATAGATCTACACTGGTTTAATTTTATAAATGTTATCATATACATATGTATACATGTAGTTAATAAATCATTTTTATTATTTATATTTTATTATTTTTTAATGTAATATTGTAAAACAACATTTCCTCTATACTAAGTTTTAAAGCACCTCACTACTTTTATTACTCTTTCTTAATGCAATAAAAAATCATTAAAATCAAATAAAATAATTAATTTTTTTTTTAAAAGAGAAAATATTAAAAGTAAATATATTTATTTAAAA
>SNQJ01S0017966.1:82950-134501 GCA_010110895.2 Picea sitchensis | reverse complement strand
TATATATATAGAATATGATCAATTATATAAACCCTTACATTTTCATAAATAGTTGTTATGTTATGCATAGCTAAAAATATCATTGAAATCAAACACCTTGACAGAGTTCTAGAGTAAAACTAGTAGCCTTATGAATTTTAGTCCTAGACATTAGGTTTGTTAGGCTTAAACAAATATTGAACGAGTTGCCTCAACACACTAGCTTTTTCATATTGACATCCAACACTTATCATGGCCAAAATTCATAATTTAAATATCATGTGCATTGTAAAACATATATCTCTTTATAATGCATATACATTCCATAAATTTTATGCATTATATAGAACTAAAACTCGCTCAAGTAATATTGGTCTCAAAGCCTTCTTTAGCCCACAATATCCCTCATTTTTATTTATACTCGGGACTCCTTAGTTTTAAGGTCCTAAGTTACTTGCTTTCATCCCATGACCATTGTTAAAGCCTCAAGGCTTATCTATGGTGTGAAAAAACACCCATTGGAAGAAATATTCCTAGTGAGAGTCCAAAGATCACCTACATGGCTCATGCATGGTGGTTGAAGGGATTATTCATGGACATTGTGCCTAATAATTATCATTAAGTGCTTAAGGACCTTGGTATGCCTCTCTACCATTTCCAAGGTCCTAAGGCTAATATATGGTACACAATACCTCCTAATGATGCCCATATTTCAAGTCGGTCCAAAGATTCCTTACAAAGGTCATTTCTGGTGTTTTGAGGCCCCAAGACTCATTTGTGATGCACAATACTCATCCCTTGACCATTGCATATCCCTTGAGTACATTTGTAGTGAACAATACCAACTTATCAAGATCATATTTCTAGCTTGATTCAAAATATCCTTGAGAAAGTTCATGCATGGTGGTTGTGTGAATCATCCATGGCCTTTAAGACTAAGAAGCCTCATTTAGGGCATAATTCCTTGTTTTCATCCCCTGGAAATTGCTAAGGACCTAACACTTGTCTATGGTTCACTAAACCACCTAATGTTGGTCATATTCCTAGTGGGGGATGAAAGATACCCTATAGAAGTCATGTGAGGTGGTTCACGGCCTCATTCATGGCCCTCAAGTATGAGAAGCATCATCCAAGTTCTAAGTCCCTTGATTTCATCCCTTAACATTGTCAAGGCCCTAAGATAGGTCTATGGTAGGTATTATATCCTAACAACATTCATATTCCCATTTAGATTCCAAATATCCCCTATGGAGGTAATGTGTGGTGTTTCTAACCCTCATCCATGGCCCTTGACACTTATAAGTCTTATTTACAGTGTAATTCACTTGTTTTCATCCCTAAGGCCCTAAGAATAGTTTGTTGTGTGCAATACCTACTCAACACTCATATTGTTAGTGAAATTCCAAATATCCCCTAAATGGGTCATGTGTGATGGTTGTAGTTCACATTCATGGTCATTGAATTTAAGAAGCCTCATTTTTTGCCTTTATCACTTGTTTTCATCCCCCAATAATTATCAAGGCCTTCCGACCAATCAGTAGTGAAGAATACCTCTTAAAGGTTCTCATTTTCCTAGTTGAAGTCTAAATATCCCCTACATAGGTCATATCTTCTTGTTGTGTTCCTCGTTCACAATCATTAAGCCTAATAATCCTCATTAAAAACCTGTGAATTTTTTTTTCATCCCTCGGCCATTATTGATTTGGATTTATGAGAGGAACAAAAGGAATAAAAAACTGAATACAATAACACAAAGATATGGAAAACAACAAAATATATCCAGTGAACAATAACTTCTATTGAATAAATAAAATAGGCTGAAACTGTAAAACTACAGAACTGAAAACAACTTGCTCGAATGGTGGTAGCTATCTATGAGAAGAGATGTGGCTACTATGTGCATATGTCTAAGAAGAATGATTACAATGAGGCTCCAAAGGCCTTTTTATTATTACTCATGAATTCCAAAACACTAGACATCCAAAAACCTAACCCTAGGAGATGAAATGCTAAAAGTTATGTGGGCCTCGATGGGTAAGTTGGTACCTCAACCTCTCGGGGTCATAAATTTTGCATACGACCTTCGTTTTAGGCGCGTGATAGCCCGTTGGAAATTTCTTTTCGAGAAATACACATTATGTCATCAAATTGTGACTATGTCTACAATTTGACTGTGGCAAGCCAAAAAAACACTTTTGAGGGCCCAAAAATGACCTTGAAAGTACATAAAGATGTACTGACATGAAAAATTCCAAAATAATCTAGTTGGATTAGGTGGGATGCCACCAATATCCACCTGGAAAATGTGTAGGGCTTCATACAACCCTGAAAGTGTAGAACCCACAATTACAAAGAATTATAGAAGAACGTGTTGAACTAACAACTATCAAGAGTAGCTAGTTGGAATAGGTGGGTGGAAACCAATATCCACATGGATCAATCCTCCCCTCTTAGAAAGAAATGGTATCCATTGCATTGAGTTCCACCAACAGGTGAGGAAACTTCTATTTAATTTGGCCCCTAGTGAGCCACGTGACTTGGTGTAGGAGTTGCCATGCCTTGACAACCCAAAAAAGTTGGATCATTTGTTGGAAAGTGCCCTTGAGCTGTGTGTCCACTATCTACTTAGTGGATGCATGTTACATGCAGTTAGGGTTGAGCTCTATAGGTGTCAACTATTCTGCAATCTTTAAGGCATCCAATAATGGTGGAAAATATGGTCGAAGGAGGTCCACATTGAACACTAGGTGCAAGCCAAGGAAGGGTGGAGTGTTGAGCTCAAAAGCATTGCTACCCACATCCTTGGTGATATTGTAAGGACCATAGTGAAGTGGGTGGAGCTTTCGATGGGGCCTTGTAAAGCTCTCTTTCTGTAAATGTAACTAGACCTTGTCTCCCACTTGAAATTGGTGTGGTACCCAGTGTTGATCATGGAGATGCTTATACTTAGCATTGGCTTTCTGCAAAATTGCATGGACCTATTGGCGGATGTGTTGAATCCGCTAAATGAATCTGGTGGCTTTGTCTGCCTCATACTGAACATGTCAATATTATGTCGGTTTGGTGGAAATAGGTAGTGAAACATCAATGGGACCCAAGGGTTGGAATCCCAACCCCACCTGAAATGGGCTATGGTCGGTGGAGCTATGGAGAGCCCTGTTGTAGATGTGTTGAACATAGGGAATACTCTCATCCCACGTACGTGGATGCTTAGAGTTATACATGTGCATGATGTGCACTATCATCTGATTGACGACCTTTGTCTGGCCATTGATTTGGGGGTAGAAAGTAGTGGATTTAGTGAGCTTGGTGTCCAACATTGATCCAGGTGGATATTAGTGGCCACCCACCTATTCCAACTGGCTCCTCTTGACAGTTGTTAGTTCAACACGTTCTTTTGTAACTCTTTATAATTGTAGGTTCTTCAATTTTGGGGCTATTTGAATTCCTACACAACTTCCAGGGGGATATTGGTGGTCGCCCACCTAATCCAACTAGCTTATTTTGGAAGTTTTCATGTCAGTACATCTTTATGTACTTCCAGGGTCGTTTTGGGGCACTAAACAGTGTTTTTTTGGCTTGCCACAATCAAAATGTAGACAGAGTAACAGTTTGATGGAATAATGTGTATTTCTCGAAAATACCTTTCCAATGGGTTATCACACGCCTAAAAGAGAGGTTGTATGCAAAAGTTACAACCCTGAGAAGTTGAGATACCAACTTACCCATCGGGGCCGACATAAATTTTGGTGTTTCATCTCCTAGGGTTAGGTTTTTGGATGTCTAGGGTTTTGGAATTCATGAGTAATGTTAAAAATTCCTCTAGAGCATCATTGTAATCATTTTTCTTAGACATATGTGTGTAAAATCCACATCTCTTCTCAGAGATAACTACCACCATTCGATCAAGTTGTTTTCAGTTCTGTAGTTTTACAGTTTCAGCCTATTTTATTTATTCAATAGAAGTTATTGTTCATTGGATATTGTTTTTTGTCCTCCATATCTTTGTGTTCTTGTATTCAATCTGTTATTCCTTTCATTATGCTCATAAATCTAGATTAGTGGTATCAAAGCGGTCTGATTTTCATTTATTTTTCTTTGTGCATGTCCCCGACAAGATATGGGTACAAGAAGTTGGGACTCGAACCAGTCGAGCCTTTGCAATATTGGCCACGTCGAGCTCGAAAAAAACCCATGGGGGATGAGAAGAAAGATCATGGAGCAGGAGATCCTTTTAAAATGTTGCTCGAGGAAGGCCTTGCGCAACAAAGGAACAAAAATGATGGACAACTTTGCACAGATCCTTCGGTGGTTGCCCATAGGAGATGCATCTTCATCAAATAGCCATGCAACCCCCTTCAAGGTACAAGTAAATTTTGATATTCCATTATTTGAAGGACTGATAGGTGTGGATGTTGTAGATAAATGGATGAATATGCTTGAAGGGTATTTTTTGGTCCACAATTTTTCCGACAAGGAAAATATTACTTTTTCACTCCTCAAGGTCGTCCCACATGTTAAGGACTGGTGGGATACTTACTCTGAGGAAAGGGCCCCAACCCACAAAAAAAAGGATAGAGCAAAGATGTTCGCACTCAGGAAAACCAGTCCAAGCCACAACCCAATAAGGGTGATGAGATGTTGAAGAAGGACATGGGAAAATGGTGTGAATACCATAAAAGACCTTGGAACAACACCGAAGAATGTCTCTCCAAGAAGTCACTTGTGGCCAAGTTGAAATCTTCCGAGTTAGAGGTATATTATGACTCTGGATTAAATCCATAAAGTGGGAAGCGGATCATCGATGCCAAACCCAGTGCCATTGTCGCTACCACCAAAGTACAAACAAGAGAACCAAAAAAACATTGTTTATGGCTCCAAAACAGACTTGGAAGTACAAGAAGATGTACTGACATGAAAACTTCCAAAATAATCCAGTTGGATTAGGTGGGCGACCACCAATATCCACCTAGAAGCTGTGTAGGGATTCAAACAGCCCCGAAAGTGTAGAACCCACAATTACAAAGAATTACATAAGAACGTGTTGAACTAACAATTGTCAAGAGGAGCCAGTTGGAATAGGTGGGTGGCCACCAATATCCACCTGGATCAATTATCAAGGCCCAAAACTCCTTTATGGTGTGTGATACTAACTAATGGTTCTCATGTTCCTATTTGAAGTCTATAAATCCCCTATAGAGGTCATGTATGGTGGTTGTAGGCCTTGTTCATGGCCCTTGATACCAATGCACCTTATTAAGGTCCTAAGTCACTTGTTTTCATCCCCGAACTATTTTCAAGGCCTTGAGACCCATTTGTGGTGTGAAAAACCACCTAATGTTGGCCATATTCTTAATGTGAGGCCAAATATCACTTATATATATTATGTAGGTATTTCAAATCCTTATTCATGGTTGTTAAGCTTGAGAAACAACATTTATGACCTAATACCCTTGATTTCATGCCCTAAC
Source organism: Picea sitchensis (assembly GCA_010110895.2). Lineage (NCBI taxonomy): Eukaryota > Viridiplantae > Streptophyta > Pinopsida > Pinales > Pinaceae > Picea > Picea sitchensis. The sequence continues at coordinate 129,051 of SNQJ01S0017966.1, read as the reverse complement.
CATTGTCTAAGCCACAAAACTAATTGTGGTGTGTAATACCTCCTAACAACACACATATTTCTATTCAGAGTCCAAAGATCCCCTATAGAGGTCATGTGTGATGGTTATAATCCTTGTACATGGTTGTTTAGCCTAAGAAACCCCATTAATGGCCTAAAGCACTTATTTTGATCATTTAACCATTGTTAAGGCCCTAAGACACATCCATGGTGCATAATACCAACTAACAATGCTCATATTCTAAGTCAAATTCCAACAATCTCCATTAGATGTCATATATGGTGGTTTGAGGCATCATTTATGGGCATTAACCTCAATAAGAATTGTTCAAGTTATAAGGCCCCTTATTTTATCCCTTGACCATTGTCAAGGCCTTAATACCCATATGTGTTACATGTTGGATCTCAAAATTGCACCTTAAAAAATAAGTGTTGCAATACCATTGATAAAAGATTGGAGAAACATAGGAGACTATGCATTATCACCACAACAACTCTTCTCTGACTTTTGACTATTTATTTTCTAGATCAAGTGGGGCTTCCCTCATATAAATTCAAAGAGACTTAAATCCTCATGTATTCAATAATTTTAATGAAACTATAGGAATGGAGTAAGAAATGGGATAGTTAAATTTGTATGATTGGTGCCAATTACTTGGACTATCATGGAGTTAAAATGGACAAGGATATGGATTGAGTGGATATGGAGAGATTTGATAGGATATCTAGCTCTAGAAAAATCCCACAAGATCAAGTGTATTTCATCTCTTATGAATACAAACCAAACAAATTTTGATCAAGGAAATACCTCTCCACAATTTATTAACTATAATCAAGCTAAATATTAGGGCCAACTGATAACTCTAGTCAATCAAAGCTCCTTATACAACATGGTTTGATTAACAACAATTTCCATTCAAATTTCTTGTATTGTAAACTTCGAGGGGTTGAAATCACAATTCAATTCATAAATGTCTCATAAAACTAAAGGGAGATGTAACTATGATAGCAAATGAAAACGAATTGAATTATTCAAGGAAAATAATTACATCAATCTTAAGATGAAATCAACGCACATAAAGCTTGAGCATAGAGTGAATTTTAACAAACATTGGCTCTATTGATATCTTTCTAAGTATATCAAGTTTGATCATATTCCCCGCAATAAACAAGAGTTACCATTTTCTCTTGTACCAAATGCCCAAGGTAGTTTGCATAAAGCTCAGCATACTTAGTATTGTCATATGCAACAGGATTATGAGCCACTTGTATTGTACTTTCATTGTCACAATACACTATAGTTAATTCCATATGAGGAAACCCAATTTCTCCCATCATGTGGAAAGGCCTAGTTTCCTTAGTTCCAACATTTATTTCTCCATTTTATTCAGCTTCATTGGTTGATAAGGAAACAACAAGTTTCATTTTACATGATTAAACAATTGAACTAGATCCTTTGATATATCAAACAATCATATTTGCATACTTCAAATGGATCTCCCTCAAATCCTCCTTGAACCTAAAGACCAAAATAACATCAAATGCAATATCAAATCTACTACAAATCAAATAAACAAGTCTCCTAAAGTGTTGTGTACATAGTAGCATTAACCTTTGAAGAATCACGTTCTTTAGTCATAACTCCCAACTAAAATGGATTAAAATAGGGATTACAATGTTCAATCCTAATTATGTTCAAAAGATCCAAGCCAAGGATGATTTTAAGGATGGAAATTTATATTAAAATGTAGAAAATGGGCTATTATTACTAGTCCTTATAATGCAAAATGTAAAATGTTTGGCAATAGTTCTGTAAAAATATTCAAATTTCTAAGGATTTTATATACTTTCTATAACATTTTAGTGATTTTTAAGGTAAAATAATTTTATTCTATGGAATTTGGGTGAATCGTTTTTAGAAAAAATGGAAATTGGCAAATCGTTTGTTGGGAAAAACCATGAAAAATTATCCCATCTGCAAAATTTAGCCCCTAAAATCATCTATGATCCAAGCATACATTGATTGATAAATGAAGATACCATCATCCAACTGGATAACTTGGATGCTAAGAAAAAAATGCAATAGAACTACTTGGTCATTTCAATTGTATCCTTCAATTTCTCCTTTATACCATAATTTAATCACCATTGTTTCTAGGGATAATCAAATAATCCACATACAGTACAGTAAATATAACTACATCTTTTTTTTTGTTAGCTAAATATCCCTGACTTGCGGGATTGGCATGTGGCTAAGATGCCACGATCGAGGGGCATCTAAGCCATCAAAATCACCCGGGGATCACACTCGGTCTGGACCGTACCAACCCTTAACAGTGTTGGATTTGAGGTGTCCCCAAAGGTTTCGAACTGATGACTTCACTTACGAAGTGCATTAACAATGCACACCCTCATCGACTGCTCTACACCACGGGGATAGTCAATGTAACTACATCACTCACATGAAACATATAAAATAGTTATCAAATTCACTCCACTTAAAACCAAGTCAAAGAAAGAAGCTATGAATTCTCTCATATCATTCCCTAGGCACTTATTTCAAGCCATACAAAGATTTATTTATTATGAAAAAAATATTACTATCCTACATAAAAATTGGTGCTTTCTCTATATATACATCCTTAGTGATATCTCCATGTAAGAAGGTACTCTTCACATCCATCTAATGTATCTCCTGACCAAAACTAGTAGCAAGAGCAAGTACAATTTAAACATAATTCATCATGGCCACTAGTGGAACTATCTCTATATGTAGTTGAAACCTTCCCATTGAAAAAATCCATTTTCTACCAAGTAAGAAATATGTATATCACCAACACCATCTAATGTAAAATTTGTTTGATACATTAATTTACATTCCATTATATTCTTTCCTTGTGGGTAGGGAACCAATTCAAAAGTCTTATTTTTAGCAAGTAAATATATACTTTGGTCATAATAGTCTACCATTTAGGCATGTTGTGTGCATCTGCACATGTTTTATCATTACATGTATCTAACACACATGGCATGAATACCCATTGTTTCTATCCACAAGTCTTCTTGATTTAGACACATTACCTACATCCATGCTTGCAACCTCAATGGTCTTTATTACCCATTTGGGATAAAAAAAAATCATGATAGAAGGTGTCTCTACAATGCATTTATCATGAATAACCTTAGACATAATGCCAGTCGATTTATAACTAGAAACTAGGCCAATAGTCAAATCAACAATAGAAATCCAACTAAAAACTAGTTAAGATAGTTTAATTGATTAAAAAATCACACTTGTTGGTTTAGAAATTGAACTATTTAATTCATAAATATCCATTATTTTAACTTAAATCATGACCTAAGATACTAAAATAAGATGTCAATAAAGCAACATCTAAATACATGCTCATTAAATCTTACATCTCATTGACTAATCAATTTTTAAGAAACTCTAATAAATACATTTTAAGCTTGTACAAATATCACTTACATTTTAAACTTGTACAAATATCACTTTGGTGAATGCTAGTTATCAAGGTGTTAATCCTACTTAAATCCAAATCCTCAACTTTGTTAAACTATGTGTTCCTTAAAAAAAAACTTCCTTAAATTAAAATATTCCTTCCACTTCTTGGAAAATCAAATATTTAAAAACATGATTTTTACTAAAGTATAGCTTAAAATACAAAAAGAAAATGTCAAAGCAACTCCCACATACATGCTCATTAAATATAGCATCACATCGACTAATCAATTCTTAAGAAACTTTGTTAAATACTCTTTCAGTTGGTGTACATATCAATTCGAATCTTCTCAATCTTGTTCTCAAGGTGTTGAATCCTACTAAGATTTACATCCTTAATTTTTGTTAACCCGTGTGTTCCTTTAAAAGCTTCCTTTAATTGTCCAGTCCTTCCATTTCTTAGGAAATCAAGTAAAAGCTTCATTTAATTGATCTAGTCCTTCTACTTCATGGGAAATCAAGTATTGAAAAACGTGTACCTTGCTCACCTTTACTGAGGAAAGTCCTCCATATGACTCATTCCTTCCTCTTTTAAATTATTCCTTCCTCTTTTAAAGGGGAGAAATCAAGAATCCGAGACCTTTACATCGGGTGAATTATGTAATTAAACGGGTGCCTTGTTAAGTTGTACTAACAAAAATTGTCATTAATGAGTTATTTATGAAATTTTTTGTTTTAATATATGAACTTAATATTGTTTTTAAGCAAAGGATGAGTTTTCATTATTATAATGATCTATCCAAATAATGTTACATCATTATGTATTATGTATTTAAGCAAAGGATCAATTTTCATTATTATAATGATCTATCCAAATGTTACATCATTAACATTGTTAATGTGAACAATGAGCTAGTGTAATTATAATGATCATTTCATTTAATATTATGCCCAATGACTACAATTCAGAATTAAGAATGGGCATAAGGTCCAATATTATTACCCACATTGACAAACACTAGCTTTCTCTCTAAGATTTAAATATAGGTATTATCATATCAATAATTCTAATAATCGCTAAACAATAGTCTAATAGACAAATAAATATTTAAATATAAGTACATTTTCTCCCATTTGTTGATATTACTAAAATTATTGTTGAGATTTGCCTCACTTAAATACAATACTCGTCCAATTGATTTTTGTTTTTAATGTTTTGGGTTTCTATATTCCCATTATAAAACATTTTATCCCAAAATTTCAATAAAAAATGTTCATATTTATGAAAAATGTTTATCATTTATAAATTTCCCTACCTATTATTGTTTATATCATTAGTGAAAAGATTGTTAATACCTACTTATTATTGTTTATATCATTAATGAAAAGATTGTTAATACCTTGCATGGCCAAGTAGCCAATATTTATTGCATTTAATCATCAGTATAGGTGAACCAGTGATTGTATAAATAAAATGCTATGGAGATTTCTAAAGTAAGAAAAAACTTAAATTCTCTAATTGTAGAAGAAAAAGTCTTAATAGAAACATTCAACTAGCCTTAATAAGAGAAAAAGAGTGAATACTAGTGTACCATCTAATATCCAAACCAATATGAACCCAAGAAAAAAGCAAGCTTGTAATATTCTTAAATTCAATAACATCAGTCTAGATATATGATAACTCCAGATCCATTAAAGCTTTTGAGGTGGAAACCATTTTTAGAGTGCAAAACTTTCGTGAAGGTTTGCACCTTGAGTGATTTGATCCCTCTTAGTGCTTGATAGATACAAAGTTAAGATAGATCTAGGTTGGTTATGTAAGGTGGTACATATGTAATATATTATGCAGAAACGTAAATATTTAGCAATTATCAAGAGAACATCAAAATATTGAGAGAGAAATACCAAAAATAATGTATTTCTTCAAAGAAAGCAATGTTCACTTGCCTCTTCGAGGGGGAAAGCTCCAACAAACCAAATCTATGTTACAATACTTTCTCAAGAAAAGTTTTTGCATACCTCCTACTCTTATTTATACTAATTCTATCTTCTAAAGAACATTCTAGAGGAATATCTTTCTAGAAGCAGAAGCTTCTATTAGGTCTTCTTACATTGACTTGTTCAAATTTATTTAATAGGCCTTATTAACTAATGTCCACCTTTATTGCATGGAAAATATATCATGCTAACTAATTACCAACTAAGAGGGGTTAGGATTGGATCCTAACAGGTTACAACCATGGGTAGTCGTGTCAAAACTATTTTGATCAAAATATTATCTCAAATCATTGAACAATATAACTAATCTCCCTCCAAAAGGAATAGATTTAATTTTCAAGAAAAAACTTGTGTTAACAACAAATTTCCCTTATAAAACTCATATCAATAATAAGAATATATTTGAGATGTATGATCTCCTTTCGTGAGTTAGTCAAATGTGACCATTGTAAATTGATCATGTCACTAATTGGTATAGAAGTGCAAATTGCATTGTTGATGAAAATATGTTGAACGTCGCAATACTAGTTGATGCCAAAATAACATAAGTGATATTCTTAGGAAGAGAATTAATTATGAGTACATGTTTAACAACTCCAATCAGTAAGACTTTCTGGTAGCCAGAATCTCCCATAATAAGTCTTCCATGGTTTTATATCTATGTTTTTGTCACTGCACATTTTAGCTTGATGTTATGTCTTCTTTATCAAGCACTTTGTTCTAGAGTTATATGTTGTTATTGATTCACTCTTTGCAATCTATGTCATTCGCAATATTATTTTCTTCATTCTTCCATTTGTTAATGTGATTCATTCCCTTTGTGTCTATTAAACTTTTCTCACACTACCCTTCTGTATTCTTTAATTTAATTGTTATTAGTGTTATTATTACGAGAAGATATGATTATGTTTTATTCAATATTTTACTCCATATATATACTTTATAACACACCAGAAAACAATGAATTCATTGCCTTGCAAGAAAGAAGGTTATCACTCATTACAAAAATCAATACATGGTAAAAAAAAAATTAATAATTATATAACTGAAATCCATATATAATAAAGAAAGACATTATAATCACTCTACATTGAAATCAATGCCCCAAAAGAAGGGACTTAATAACTTTGAGTATCACTCTACATTGAAATCAATGCCTCTAAAGAAGGAGCTAAATAATTTTGAGCATCACTCTACATTGAAATCGATGCATCATCTAAAGAAGGGACTTAATAACTTTGATACCCAAATTGATGCTAAAATTAATCCAAACTAAAAACAAATCATCTAAAGAAGGGACTTAATAACTTTGATACCCAAATTGATGCTAAAATCAATCCAAACTAAAAACAAATCATCTAAAGAAGGGACTTAATAACTTTGATACCCAAATTGATGCTAAAATCAATCCAAACTAAAAACAAACTTTATCATTGTATGCTTGAATCATAATATTTAAGCTATTTTTATCATTTTATCCAAAGAATTTTTTTTATTTTTTATCCAACACTAATGGATTATGAAAAACAGTTTAGTTGTATGTAAACATAATTCTTGATTTTTTTTATAACATATGTGATACAACTATGGTTAAGAACATGTGTTTCCTCCTAAAAGGTCACACATGTAATAACCTTCCACTTTACTTTCACATACATAATARTTTAGTTTTGCATARCTTTCAGCCAATTACCTATTGACTTTACTTTTACATCCCTTTGTAATTTTGAAAAGCCTACAATTTTGTATGCAACCAATACCCAAGAATAATTCATCATTATTGACATATTCAAAAAATTAAAACCAATCCACTTYACTTTCACATACATAATAGTTGAGTTTTACATAACTTTGAGCCAACTACCTATTGGCTTCAGTTTTACTTCCCTTTGATTWAAAAAATGATTAAACAACATAATTCTTTAACTTAAAATTCTAATTGCTAATTTATGTGATTTATCTTATATTTTTTWAAAATAAAAAGTTCAATTRAAAAYTTATTCTTTATAATATTAAAATAAAATAGTCTAAAAAAGTTAAATTTAATAGKGGAAAGCTAAGAGTTTTTCACTATTAACAAGTTTCAATGCCATAACAATAATAATCAATGAAACTATAAAATAATATAATTCTATGGTAACCATGCTGGGCTTCTCCCATGGGGCAATGCACACAAAATGGTGAGCCCACTTCTTTGTCACCACACAACTTTTCAACAATGTCACATGTAACTCAGCATGCTTCCTCCCCCATTAAACTTTCCCTCTCGTCGCTTGGGACGTTACTTTCCCTTCACGTCCAAGCTCTAGCTTCCCCGAAATTTGGTTGCAACTTCGGTTAAGCGTGTTATACAATATAGAAAACCCACGGGCCTTTTAAGATCAAAAGATACATATAAAAACAACGCATACACATGATCCATCTAGCCAACGTAGCAGGCTGGCGAGAAACATGAGATCGATTCATTAAACTCATTATTTCTTTTGGCATGCAAAGCCATGCATCGGTTGACAAAAAAAATGAAAATCCCATGATTTAGAGTGGCAAACAACCAAAGCTTGCACCAGGATGGTGCAGCTGCACTGATTGCAATTGGCTTTCAGCAAGAAATGTGAGAACAATTCACATTGAATAGCATTGCCCACAATCCATCCATCGATTAACGTATCATATACGTTTAGTGAGGTTCAGTTTCACACATAGGGGCAGTGCTCCAACTTATTCATTTGTCCCCCATTCCGGGCTGAATACCGTTATATAAATGTACATTTCGACTCGAGAGCAAACCACCGACGAGTTTTCTCGAGAATTGCTGCATCGACAGTGAATATGGCTGCCCAACTGAACTCAATCCTCACTTACACTGGCAGCTGGGAATTAGGCTTTTCAGTTTTCCTCTCTTGTTTGCTAATTCTTTTTGTGAATCAAGACCATATAATCAAGGTGGTCTTAGCAGCTAATTCTGACGAAAATCCAGCTGTGCCATCGTTGCCTGGCGTTCCTGTGATGAATTATCTCAGGACTTCGAAGTTTTCAGAAGGATATGTCAATCTATGGGGTGCCCAACACCAAAATGTTTCTGACGATGAGTCCTCAGTAACACTCACATTGGACAGATCATCTGGTAACACGCCTCTCTCCCTTTTCTGTGTCTGAAATTCAACATGGCTTCAAATTTATTTATTTTGATGTATAACTACGTGATATGTTGTACAGGCAGCGGGTTCAAGTCGAACGAAGCATACATGTATGGTTTCTTCAATGCTGCTGTTAAACTTCAGACGGGATATACTGCAGGAATCATCACTTCATTCTATGTAACTATATATCCATCCTCTATGTTTTGTTTAATGCATCAATTGATGAATGTACTGAAAGTGGAAATTAATTCAGATGATGGTGAGTCTGATTTGTTTTGTGTGATTATGACATTTGATCAGCTGTCAAATAGCCAAGTTTATGAAGGTTGGCATGACGAAATAGACATAGAATTTCTGGGAACAATCCCAGGGGAGACTTACAAACTCCAGACCAACGTCTATGGAAACGGGACAGGAGATGGAAGTCATATCATCGGCAGGGAACAGCAATTCCATCTCTGGTTCGATCCCACTGAAGACTTTCACAACTATACCATTCTCTGGACACCTAGTCAAATTCTGTATGTATAATTAGTCCTAAAGGCGTACACCTATTGATAATGGGCACACTTAATGATATTTTAACTATAAATTTCAATAATATCGTTATCAATTGAAGATGATAGCATATTCTTAGTTCTCTTTCCATTTTTAAAAGCTTCTCTTAATCTCTCATTATTTTTTAACATTTCCTTAATATGATTTAACATTTCCTTAATATGATTAAGAAATTACTGTGTGACCATCTAATTGCTATGGTAAAATGATTAACAAACTTAATTGAAATTACAAATTTACTTCACTGTTAACTTTTTATCATTTTACAGTATTAGATTTACATTTGTATCACTTTTACTTATAGCAACAACATAATTACAATCAATAGTTTCATATTCTTATGTCATTTCATATTCTTCATATTCTTCGTTTCATTTTACCAGCAGTTTAACCAATTAGCAGCTGTCCTAGTATTATATCATACTCCCACTCCTAATTATAGTCACCATTTTCTTGATTTGATAATGGCATAACCAATTAGCAGCTGTGCTAGTATTATATCATACTCCCACTCCTAATTATAGTCACCATTTTCTTGATTTGATAATGGCAGATGATGAAATTAATGGGTTCCTGTGGTCTGGTATGGCAGGTTTATGGTGGACAGTATTCCCATCAGAAGTTTTCCTATGGTGAAGAGCCTGGGAGTGATTTATCCTTCAAAGCCAATGTCAGTTTATGCAACGATATGGGACGCGTCTTCATGGGCGACAGATGGGGGGAAACACAAAGCCAATTACAGTTACCAGCCATTCGTCGCCACATACACAAACTTCATCACCGTCGCCTGCTCTCCAATATTGAAGGAGTACTGTTCACAGGGCAGTTTTTTGGATTGTCTTTTGCCTCCCAAGCTCAACGAGTACCAGCTTCAAGCTCTCGAGTTCGTGCAAAAGAATTACATGGTCTACGATTACTGCCAAGATTTTAAGCGATATCCCGGGGGATCGATGCCGGAATGTGCTGCAGTGCCCGCTTCTTCCATAACCTCAGCTACTTCCAAGGATTCAATAAACCTCCCTTGAGTGAGTGAGAGAGGATTATACCGATATATTCGATCTAAATTATCTGTTAATAAAATGAAATGGGGAGTGCAATCATGTATGCCATAAATTATACTTAATAATTAAAAGAGCTTACCACACGAAGTAATGTATACCAGGCATTTGAAGGCCAGATGAATACATAATAAGCTCATTTATCTGCTTTTTCATCTTATTCTTCTACAAGGTTTCTCATTGTTCATGCTGTTACGTTTCAGACATGCCCCGTCATGATTACTAAAAATTCCATTCAGATATTGAAGATCAGTTTTCTCAAATTTATGGCTTTTAACAATGATACTTGCCAAAAATAGCAAAGTAGGTTTTCATGCACTAAGGCACCCATTCTTCACATTTTGACAAATGAACCTTATAACTATGTCACTTTCATATTAATCCAACTCTAACTCATGTACTATAGGGCTTTTAACCATGATAGTTGCCAAAAAATAAAAATTAAAAATAGCAAAGTAGGTTTTCATGCACTAACTCACCCATTATTCACATTTTGACAAACTTACCCATTCTTCACATTTTGAGTCACCCATTCTTCACATTTTGACAAATGAACTTTAAATCACTTTCATATTAATATAACTATGAGTCATGTCCTATATAGCTTTGAACTTTATGTCACTTTCATATTAATATAACTATGAGTCATGTTCTATATAGCTTTTAACAATGATACAGATCAAAATTAGCAAAGTAAGTTTTAATGCACTAACTCACCCATTCTTACAGTTTGACAAATGAACTTTAATAACTATGTCACTTTCATATTAATTCAACTCTAATTCATATCCTATATGGATTTTAACAATGATACTTGTCAAAAATAACAAAGTAGGTTTGAATACACTAATTCACCCATTCTTCACATTTTGACAAATGAACCTTAATAATTGTGTCATTTTCCTATTAATCCAAATTTAACTCATGTCCTAGTGGCATCAATTTTGGTACTCAAGTTGAACTCTAACTAACTCGTGTCCTAGTAGCACTAACTCACCTATTCTTCACATTTTGACAAATGAACCTTAATAACTATGTCATTTACCTATTAATCCATCTCTAGCGCATGTCCTAGTGGCATCAATTTTGGTACTCAAGTTGAACTCTAACTCGTGTCCTAGTAGCATCAATTTTGGTATTCACTTTTTAAAATTCATCATATATTTTATAGATATTTTTATAAATAAAAAAATGTATTTTTTAGATTAGCATACCAATATAAATGAATGGGATATATAACAATTTTATTTATAAATCAAAATATAAAAAATAAAAAATTTAATATTAATAAAATCAAATTTAAATAAAAGTAGTTGATATATGTTGGTTTATTTAATTCATATTGAAAAGAAATAATAGACCATTGATGTATTAATACATAATTAATGTATTACTTAATTTATAGTATTAATGTAAGGTATAAAATAAAGTATTAATATATTACATTAATAAATTAATGTATAGTGTAATGTATTAATTATCTGTCAATTGGGTTTAGCTTTAAAATATGAAAATCTAGTTTACCCACGAAAAATATGAAAATTGAGGTTCAAGCTAACGAAAAATATGAAAATCTAGTTTACCCACGAAATAAGGGAGAAGTGTCTGATGGATTTCCCCAAACTCTATTCTAAGTAAAAAAAATGTATTAATTAATTAATACATATTAAACTATTAATACATTAAAACATTAAGAAAGTATTAGTACATTACTTTGTTATTTTATTAATAAGTTATTAAAGTATCAATACATTAATAAAGTAGTAATACTTTATTAAAGTATTAATTCAAATTATTAATTTAATTAAATAATTAAAAAATATTTGGTTGGTCTCTTTTTAATATTTTTATAACTTAAAACAACTTCAGTAATCTTAAGTTTTGTTAGAAAAATATCTATTTATAGTTAGTTGAAATTCAAATTAGTATGGTTATTTCTTGAAGGATGTGATCTTTGACATGTAGGAGAGGGATACCTTCATTCTTAATATTCTTTGTAGTGATATCTCTACCAGATTTTGATTTTGTAGAGATATATAAAAAAATTAAATCAATTTTAATATATTTAAGAAATTTGGATGTAATGCATTATTTTGATGTTTTTATAATATACAATTTATTTTTAACTATTTGATTGTTTACAGATTTGTATTTTCACAAAAATTTATCAATTCTAATATATTTAAGAAAATTGGATGTAATTCAGTATGATATTTTAGAAAATATGATTATCAAATTTATTAAAGCCAACATCGTATTTGAATTAATTATAAAATATACACTATGTTGTGAAAAAGTTAAAAAATGTGGTCGTCTCTTGTTATATAAAAATTAGATTTACATATTTTTTTTCCTTGCTTTCGTCTCGTAGAGGAAGAGCGAAAAACATACACATTCCAACAAAAGTACAGTATAGAATATATGGCAATGAAGAAATTTCTATTGAAATCAGATCAACTGCATTTACCATATGTTTACAAGCTAAAAAATAATGGTTGATTCGTATATCATTTCCATTTTCTTATTTTCATTTAGCCGGAATCTTCTTGGTAAAACTATTTGATATAAAATACATCAGAAATCATCTTATATAGAAAGTAGAGGTGGAGAACACTAGATTAAAATTTAGAAAGTAGAAATGGAGAATAGTGGATTAAAATATCTACGGGTCACTATGGTTTTGTGTGTAGATGTAATCTGTGTGTGCAACTAAAGTGTGTCGATTCAAATATTATTCTCCATTCACAGTATTCTCACACTCGTCCTCAACATCTATTGGTTGTGTCTCTTCTTCGTTATTACCTAACTTTATGTAACATCCTGCTCTTGCACGCACTGAGCGAGCTTATTTTTTTAGGACACTTGCTTGCAAGTGATCTGGATTATTATACTATTGGGCATTTGATTATGATTATGAGGCATTATGAATTGATGACATGTTATTTTGATGTATTGACATAGACAAGTGTTATTGACTCAGTTTTCCTGAGTGTGCAGGATTTTGGGCCTTGAGGATGCAGAGGCATCGATGAAACCCCTTGGACACCAGATCGAGTCAGGGAGTGGTTTATTGGGGGTTTGATTGTTGTATATATGACATTTGTGCATCTGATTAGATGATATGATTATGGATACTATATCTGGCATGATTTGTTGATGATGCAGGCTGATGATAGCTTGCCGACCAAACTCACATGTGCAATAGAGGGGTCGCGCACGACTACCAAAGACATTGAGGGAGAGGTGTGGATAGAAGCCCTACCACAGCCTACTAGCACTCCTGCCATGGCTCAAACTGTAGGTTAATGACTACCTAGTTCGAGAAGACCCACGATGCTGTGAGGGCAGACTACGACAGTCGCTCACGATGATTCTAAGGGGTGCGCAATAAGGCAGGGCCTTATTCCTTAGAGGCCCTTAGTCTCCCACAAGATCACCTGGTGGAGTGTTGACTCCAGGGTTTTTTATGTCTACCAAGTCATTCAAGAGGCGAGTGGCACCCTTGGAGCACGTAGTGCATCCTGAAGAGCACGTTGCGCAAGGAAAACAGGTTGAGGTGAGTGGCACCCTTGGAGCACCTAGTGCATCCTGAAGGGCACGTTGTGTTGTTAATTAATAAATGGATAAACCTAGATGGTCGTACGATGAATAGCGTGATAAGAAATATTTAAAACATTTCCCTTAATAAAATGTCACCTAGCCTAGGAAAATAAAGTCTAGGTCTAAGTGATACTTGTGATAATTTTTTTTATCTATTTATATAAAAATAAAAATGAAAAAAAAATAATAATAATGATAATCATCATTAATCATGTGACGAGAAAGGGGTAAGTAATTAATTTAATTTATAAAAATCTTTTGGGGGATAAAAATTTTAAAAGGGGAAAAAGGGGAAATAATTGTTTTGTCACTTATGTTAATTAAAATTTATTAATAAAAAGGAAAAAGGGGAAAAAGTTGATTTTCTACACCTGCCAATATGAGTTTTAAATAAAAAAAGAAAGAGAGGAATATGAAAGAATTAGGAAACTAGGAAAAAGAGGGAAACATAAAAAGAAAGGGGAAACACAAGGAAAAAGCAAAAAGTCTAACTTAGTAAGGTATCTAGCATTTAAGAACTTGCTAAATTAAACTCAACTAATAAATTAGTTAGGGGGGAAGTCATTAAAACTTGTAAGGGAATATGGGGACACCTAGGAGCGATTCTAGGAGTGCCTTTAGGTGGGTGAGGGAAATAGGAGTAATTAATTAATGAATTAATTAATTTATGGTGCAATGAAGGGGATGGGTGACACATGTACAGAGAGGATTTTATAAATTAAATTGTTGAAAAATAAATTAAATGGGAATTTGGGAAAGTAAAGGACTTTGAAACTCTATATAATGGAGGGAGGAGAAGGTTGATGGATCTCTTATGTTATGCATAACGTGCGTAATGTTACGCTGCAGAATTTCAGACTTGACTGACTTAGCTTGTGGGAGTTGGGATACCCAGCTCGGTGAGGAGTGGTAGCTCATCCTTGCGAGGCGAGCTGGGAGCTAGCTGATCTCTGGTTCAGTGTGTGTGGCCCCTTTGCGGCTCTGGGGCCTAAGGGGGAAGAAGAGTACCCCTAGCGTTGGCTAGGAGGTACCGGTGAAGTCTCATTGGTCGACAAGTGGGTGATGCACAGAGCGCGTGGGAAAACAACTCAGAGCGGATGACTTGGGCTACGGTACGCTTCATTTATTTCTACATGGTAGATTATTAGTATACTTTACTCTTTTAGTTCTGTATTTTTAATTAGGTAAGGAAAATGATTAACTTAGCATTTTAATTGATAATTGAATCTCCCCCCTAGCCTTAAGCTCGTTGTTTATTGATTCCCTTGGATTTCGATCCCTACATGTCGTGACCATCCTATGGTTTTAATGATTTTGTGATGAGTTTGAGATTCTTACTTCACCCTCATCTTTATCTCATCAACCCTCGCCTGAGTAGTCCGCCAGGAGTCGGATCAATGGTCGTTACTTCAGTGTTAATAAACCTATAGATCCTAATGCCCTACTTTTTTGTGCGTGGATGATGAGCGAAGGATGAGTTTTCCTAACAATTTACCCCTTCTTATCTATGCACCTGATATTCTCCTTCCATTGGTTTCTACATGTTATATCACCTTTGTGTCCTAATCATTCTCAACATCTGGAATTGTGTTTAGTATTCTCTGCATTTTTATACCCCTGCGACTTCTTACAAGCATTCAACCACGAATTTCTTCCTCTGAGATTTAGTATGTTGGAGGGAGAATATACTCTGTGTTTTAATATTTTTATGGCGAGTTTACCCTGCAAGATTACCCTTTATTTATACAATCACAGACAACGAATTTAACCTTCACTTTACCACTGTGTTTTACCTCGGCGTTTTCCCACAGTGATTTAACTCTGTTATTTTTCTTTTATTAGACTGTGATAGAAAATCTGGACTGATGTTTATTATGGTTGGTTAGTTATTTCATTGACAGTAAGTTATATACAACAAATATAGACAATAATAAAATGCAGCGAGTTATTTATTGTGTGTCTTCTTTGGCATAGATAGATAACAACTTCATTTGACAGAAATTCAGGGACAACACCTGACGATTTCACTTGTGGTATGCTCAGCGATTTTATATTCACTAGTCAGCGATTTTCTTAGCCCCTTTTTACTTTTGCTTTTAAAATATGTTTCACATGGTGATTGGCTGGGCAGCGATCCATTTTCCAGCATTTAAATTTCTCCCATAGTATGTATTGCATAGCTATACCTCAACTGCACATCGATTTGGTAATAGTTTTCATTTTGTAGGCGTTACTGCGATCTCTCCATGTATCATGTATATTTTAGCCATTTTATTCACAGAGTTTAATTACAAATTTAATATAGCAATTATATATAGCGATTCATATATCTAATGTATTTGCGTTTGACTTAAATTTTGTAGTGATTAATTTGAATCAAGTTTAATTTTCAAGATAAATAGGAGTTTTCATGGAAAATTTATGCATGCACCGGAGGTGTGTTTTAGTCTGCAAATTTATGTGTGCACCGGAGGTGTGTTTTAGTCTACGAATTTATGCGAGTCTGACATATATTTTAGACTCTGTGTTAGACTGTGACTCGACGCATGGTATAGATTGACAGTGAACCCACTCCTGATCTGCGAATTTGTGAATATCAGCGTCATGCAGGTGAATGACGGGTGGCTTTGTGTATAAGACTGTGTTGCATTCATTGCTTTTATGACTGTGTTTTTCAATTACACTGCACTATCCTTTTTACTCAGGAATAATCAACAGTTACTAGACGACATTATCATACCTGTTAATAGTCAGCATTTGGATATTAGACGACGAATTAATGTTAGTCGTCATATGTATTAAGAGACTGTGATTGTTAATAATTTTGACATCAATGGGGTATAATATAATCAACCTAACCCCCAGCGATAGTGGACAAGGGAGAAGGAATGTAAATTTTCTGTAGTGCTCTGAGTTCTGCTGCCTTGGAATCTTGTAGCAAACACCGCCCAGATTGACTCTAATTAATCATTGATCGAAGAGTATATTTATAAAAATGTTGTCCATTATTATTTAGGAAATTTTCAGATTGGCTTTAATGAGGAATGTAACTGAGGCTATGAAGGAATCGAAGGTTATGGACATTCTCAATACGGTATGTTGCAAGGATAAGCTTTTGGGCATTTGTATTTGCTATAATGTTGTAGTATACTCTTGATCAATAACATAAGTTACACCATGATGCTTGTTAGTTCATCTCTAATTTCTATTGTTACTATTTATGTTTTCGTATTTCCTTGATGACTGGTAGGAATATTTGTTACTGAATGTACATGTGTACAATGGTTAAAAAAATTTATAAAGGTTCATCTCTTACTTAAAGGCCTAAATATTTTATTAATTCCATGTTTAATAATATTTAAGTTAAAAGGTAGTGCTCTATCAACCCTTTTCATTCTAACTTTGAAAAAATTAGTAAAGGTCATTGAACAAATTGTTATATATGGTAACTTCATCCTAAATATCTTCATGCTGAGAGAATTCTAGAATTTATGCTAAACTTGAATCTAGTTAGCCTCGACTTGAAGAAATTTCCTACAATGAACCCTTTGAGTTATGTTTAAAGAAGATTTATTCTTGGGGATGAAGTCTTCCATGATAAGAGATTTTAGTAAAAGAAGGAACTCTAAATTTTGTGACTAACCCTTAAAACCTTTACATCATGCCAAGTTAAATCATGAAGGTTTACTTAAATAAAATAAACAGTGTAAGGCATTAAGGAGAGGGAAATTCTTAGTAAGGGTTAAAAGAATGGCTCTCCATGAGTGAACTTTAGTTTAAAATCCTAACTGTGAAGAAGTCAAGGGTGGAAAGGAAATTAAGGGAACAACATGTTCAAGAACAACTAACCCCTTGAATTTAATTAATTTAAATAATTGTTACTCTCTTTTAATTTGTAATAAGTTTGGAGATCAGATATTTTCTCTCTACCACTTAGAATCATTTCTCACTTTTATTAAAAAAAAATATTGCACCTTCTGCTTCACTTTAGTCATAACGATGGGGTCATAACACTTTAAAACCCTACATTAATTAAGAAGAATTCAAGGCAATGAAACTAAAAACTATAGAAAACACCGAAGGAACCAAACATTTGTTGATAGTTAAGAAATATGTGTATTAAAAATGTATATAAAATCTTACAGGATGGTTGATTAGTAATTTTGTTTTTCTGAATGATTCTGAGATTCCCAAGGAATTTCTTGGATTGTCTGTAAAAAAACAAAATATTTTAAATGAAAAAAAAAACTAAACATTTTGATTTTTTGGTTCATCATAAGCACAATTTATTTACCAAATTACACTGAAATATGTCCTCTCTCAAATTCATGAATAAGACCAATGTAGAGTGAAATACATCCTCTCTCAAAACTTAAATGTGCATTATGGGTAAACTTGATAAGGTGTAATTGGGAAAAAATTATAATAGCTAACCTAACATTTGTATATCCATTAAAATGTAAGAGAAATACTAAAACCATAAAACCATGAGAGTGACTATGAAAAAAATACATTACATAATACATTGACATAAGTGAGAAAGGAAGATTGTTTGAATACCTCAGTTGCAGTTTTCCAAGCAACAATGTTGTTGTGCTATCTTGATGAATGTTGCCCTCTCTCCCAATCAATTTCTTCTCCATAATAACAGAGTATCTTTCCCTCTCGATCGTCTGGTGTCCTCATGTGCCGGTATAGTTATGCAAGAGACACTGTGATGGTATAGTTGTGCAAGTAGAACAACAGATGAATTGAATTGTGTATTATTAAAATGGTTATTATTGATTAAAATAGTTCTTATTGGTAAGTATAGGAGACCACATACCTAAAATTTATGCGTACCTAAACTTGAAACGTGTAAATGTTAAATGGTTTGTTAGGTTTTTTTTAATGCTTCATGGAAATTGATAAGCCACCATGGTAAATTATTAACTGTGTTATGTAAAAGTTAAAATGTAAACAAAAAAAGTAATTGAAAAAGTACAAATTCATAAATACAAGGGACTTAATGTTGCCAATATTATTCTTTGATTTCGAGAAGAGGACGAGAATATGCCAACATATTTAATTTGTGGCCATGAGATCAATTTTTTAGTTAAAAGATTGATTAATCCATTCATTCCAATAAGGGGGATGCATATCGGCATAATAAATCAATGTATCATAGATATATAAAGTATATCTATTTTAATTTAGAATGTATTCTTTGAATCTTTTTTTAATATTAAAAAATCTAATGAAAACAAATTTACATTATAAAATATATAATCAAAAGATTATTGGGTTGAGAGATGCTTTCTACACCTCATTATGATGGAGAAGTGTCATGAAGTTGGCACGTGACACACACACATAAGCAACAAGGATCCATCTTAACTCTGGATTATCATTTGTGGAGAGGGATCGAGCCCCTTAGGTGAAAACTTTTTTGAGATTGAAAAAACTTGAGGAAAGGTTTGTACCTATAGGGATTTGATCCCTCTATGCTCATGATAAATCTAGAGTTAAGATGAATCTATATTAGTAATAAAAAAATAGTATACTTGAATGGACAATAATAAATAATAAATTCATCAATTATATTCTTAGGCAATATATATCTACATGGTATTGATTATATAACTAACTCATTTCTTAAGAAAAAATTGTAAATCCTACATGGTATGGAATCTATAACTAACTCATTTTCAGAGTAAAAATTGTGAACCGTAAATCAAAGTGTATAAATTTATTATAATACTAAATAAATTAATATGGATTTACAATCTCTTTAATATTGAAGTATAGAATGCATGTATCTTTTATCCATAAAAAAAATATAGCATTAATACTAAATGAAAAATTGATATTTGGATCCTATTTTATTAACATTTTTCTCTATTATCTCCCCGCTCCCTCACCCTCACTCTCATATATCCCAAAAATTTCATTAATACTAAATGAAATATTGATATTTGGATCATATTTTATTAACATGTTTCTCTATTATCACCCCATGCCCTCACCCTCACCCTCATATGTTTTTTTTCCACACAAAATATATATCATTAATACTAAATTAAATATTGATATTTGAATCCTATTTTATTAACATTTTTCTCTATTATCTCCCCCGGCCCTTGCCCTCACCCTCATATATATTTTCTTCAAACAAAAAATATATCATTAATACTAAATGAAATGTTGATATTTGGATTCTATTTTATTATACATTTTTTTCTATTATCTCCTTCACCCCCACCCTCATATGAGGATGGGGTTGGATATGAGGGTGGAGGTAGGGGAAGATAATAGAGAAAAATGTATGTGGGGGTAGGGTGAGATGATAGAGAAAAATATATTGATGGGGGTGGGGGAGCTAATAGAGAAAAATGTATATTGGCGTAAGGTGAGATGATAGAGAAAAATGTATTATACAATTTTCTCTATTATCTCCCCCACCCCCATCATCAGATATGGGGCTGGGGGTAGATAATAGAGAAAAATGTATATGGGGTGTGGGGAGGTAATAGAGAAAAATGTATTATACATTTTTCTTTATTATCTCCGCCCCCCCCCCNATCTCCCCCAACCCCACCGTCGGATATGGGGGTGGGGGGAGATAATAGAGAAAAATGTATATGGGGTGGGGGGAGGTAATAGAGAAAAATGTGTTATACAAACAAGATATTTTAAATTAAAACAAACTAAACATTTTGATTTTTTGGTTTGTAATAACCACAATTTATTTACCAAATTACACTGAAATATGTCCTCTCTCAAATTCATGAATAAGACCATTGTAGAGTGAAATACGTCCTCTCTCAAAACTTAAATGTGTGTTATGGGTAAACTTGATAATGTGTAATTATGAAAAAATTATAATAGCTAACCTAACATTTGTATATCCATAAAATTGTAAGAGAAATACTAAAACCATAAAACTATGAGAGTGACTATGACAGAAATACATTACATAATACATTGACATAAGTGAGAAAGGAAGATTTTTTTCATACCTCAGTTGAAATTTTCCAAGCAACAATGTTGTTGTATTATCTTGATGAATGTCGATCTCTCTCCCAATCATTGTCTTCTCCATAATAACAATGTAGCTTTCGCTCCTGGTCGTCTCGTGTCCTTATGTGTTGGTATAGTTCTACAAAAGAAACTGCGATGGTATAGTTGTGCAAGTAGAACAACATATGAATTGAATTGTGTTTTATTAAAATGGTTATTATTGATTAAAATAGTTCTTCTTGGTAAGTATAGGAGACCACATACCTAAAATTTATGTGTACCTAAACTTGAAACGTGTAAATGTTAAATGGTTTGTAAGGTTTTTTTTAATGCTTCATAGCAACTGATAAGCCACCATGGTAAATTATTAATTGTGTTATGTAAAAGTTAAAAATTAAACAAAAAAAGTAAGGAAAAAAGTACAAATTCATAAATCCAAGGGACTTAATGTTTCCAATCGTATTCTTTGATTTTGAGATAACGACGAGAAAATGCCAGCATCTTTAATTCGTGGCCATGAGATCAAATATTTTGGTTAAAATATTGATTAATCCATTGATTCAAATAGGGGGGACACCTATCGACATAATAAAACAATCCATTTTTAAAAAATGTATCATCAATATATAAAGTATATCTATTTTAATTTAGAATGTATTCTTTTAATCTTTTTTAATATTAAAAAATCTAATTAAAACAAATTTACATCAGCAAATATATAATCAAAATATTAGTGGTTTGAGAGGTTCTTTCTCCACCTCATTATGATGGATAATTGTCATGAAGTTGACACGTGACACACACACATAAGCAACAAGGATCCATCTTAACTCTGGATTATTATTTGTGGACAGGGATCGAGCCCCTTGAGGTGAAATTTTTTTTGAGATTGAAAAAACTTGAGGAAAGGTTTGTACCTCTAGGGATTTGATCCCTCTATGCTCATGATAAATATAGAGCTAAGATGAATCTACATTAGTAATAAAAAAATAGTATAGTCAAATGGACAATAACAAATAAAAATTCCGTCAATTATATTCTTAGTCAATATATATCTACATGGTATGGATTATATAACTAACTCATTTCTTAATAAACAATTGTAAATCCTACATGGTATGGATTCTATAACTAACTCATTTTTTTAGTAAAAATTGTGAACCGTACATCAAAGTGTATAAATTTATTATAAATACTAAATAAACTAATATGGATTTACAATCTCTTTAATATTTAAGTATAGAATGCATGTATATTTTCTCCATACAAAAAAATATAGCATTAATGCTAAATGAAATATTGATATTTGGATCATATTTTATTAACATTTTTCTAATTTATCTCCCCCCTCCTTGCTCTCATATATCCCAAAAATGTCATTAATACTAAATGAAATATTGATATTTGGATCCTATTTTATTAACATTTTTCTCTGTTATCTCCCCTCGCCCTCACCCTCACCCTCATATATCTTTTTCCATACAAAAAATATATCATTAATACTAAATGAAATATTGATATTTGAATCTTATTTTATTAACATTTTTCTCTTTTATCTCCCCCGTCCCTTGCCCTCACCCTCATATATCTTTTCTCCAAACAAAAAATATATCATTCATACGAAATGAAATATTGATATTTGGATCCTATTTTATTACACATGTTTTTTCTATTATCTTCCCTCACCCCCGCCCTCATATGAGGATGGGGTCGGATATGAGGGTGGGGGTAGGGGAAGATAATAGAGAAAAATGTATGTGGGGGTAGGGTGAGATGACAGATAAAAATATATTGATGGGGTGGGGGAGATAATAGAGAAAAACATATATGGGCATAGGGTGAGATGATAGAGAAAAAACATTTATACAATTTTCTCTATTATCTCCCCCACCCCCATCGTCGGATATGGGGGTAGGGGTAGATAATAGACAAAAATGTATATGGGGGTGGTGGGAGGTAATAGAGAAAAATGTATTATACATTTTTCTCTATTATCTTCCCCCCTCCCCCTATACATTTTTCTCTATTATCTCCCCCACCCCCACCATCGTATATGGGGGTGGGGGTAGATAATAGAGAACAATGTATATGGGGGTGGGGGGAGGTAATAGAGAAAAATGTTTTATACAAACAAGATATTTTAAATGAAAAAAATTAAAGATTTTGATTTTTTGGTTTTTCATAAGGACAATTTATTTACCAAATTACATTGAAATATGTCCTCTCTCAAATTCATGAATAAGACCAATGTAGATTGAAATACGTCCTCTCTCAAAACTTGAATGTGTGTTATGGGTAAACTTGATAAAGTGTAATTGGGAAAAAATTATAATATCTAACCTAACATTTGTATATCCATAAAAATGTAAGAGAAATACTAAAACCATAAAACCATGAGAGTGGTTATGAAAAAAATGCATTACATAATACATTGACATAAGTGAGAAAGGAAGATTTTTTGCATACCTCAGTTGGAGTTTTCCAAGAAACAATGTCGTTGTGATATCTTGATGAATGTCGCCCTCTCTCCCAATCAGTGTCTTCTCCGTAATAACAATGTAGTTTTCCCTCCTGGTCGTTTGGTGTCCTTATGTGTTGGTATAGTTCTGCAATACAAACTGCGACGGTATAGTTGTGCAAGTAGAACAACATATGAATTGAATTTTGTTTGTAACATCCCGCTCTTGCGTGCACCTGATGCGGCTTATTCTTTGAGGACACTTGTGTGTAAGTGATCTAGTTCATTATATGATTGATTGTTTCACTTATGGATTATGATGATGTTGTGGATATGATGATATGTATTTTATTATATTTGTATCGACAGGTGCCATTGAATGGTTTTTCCTGAGTGTGAAAGACTCTGGATAGATTGAGGATGTCGATGGCATCGATGGACCTCCTTGGACTCTAGATCGAGTCAGGGAGTGGACTGTTATGGTTTGATTATTTTTGTTATCGCATATGTGACAGATGACTTGTATATTATGATGTTGATTTTGGATCGCTGACATGTTTCGTTGATGGATGCAGGATGACGATAGCTTGCTAACCAGACTCACATTTGGAGTAAAGGGTTCATGCACAACAACCAGAGATATTGAGGGAGAGGGGTGGAAGCAGCCCTACCACATCCTACTAACACTCTCATCGTGGCTCGAACTGTAGGTTAACGATTACCTAGTTCAAGAGATCCATGATGTCATGAGGGCAGACTAAGAAATTCTCTCACGAAGATTCTAAGGGGAACATAATAAGGCAGTGTCCTTATTCCTTAGAGTCCCTTAGTCTCCCACAAGGTCGCCTGACGGAGTATTGACACCAAGGGCAGACGTCTACCAAAATCAGTCAAAAGGTGAGTAGCACCCTTGGAGCATGTAGTGTGTCTTGAAGGGCACATCGCATAAATGAAACTTGAATGAAGGCGAGTGGCACCCTTGGAGCACGTAGTGCATCTTGAAGGGCACATCGCAGTTTTTTAACACTGGTAATTCAATGAACCTAGGTACCTAGAAAAAAATATCTCATTTTGAACTGGTCAACCTTAAGATAATTGTTGCATGAGTAAAGTTTAAAAATTATAAAATTTCCCTTATAAACTTTTTTGCTAAGCATAGTTGAATTTAAAGACTAGATCTAAGTAGGACATGAGATGTCACATACCCACTCTAGCATAATAAATTTTTCATCGATTACTTGAGGATCAGAATCCCCGAGATACTTACGGGGGGCTATCGTCAGCTAATTCCTCATATGTTCACTTCCATGTGATCGTGGTTCACGACTACGGGCTGAACCAGTACGGTGTCTTTTCGCACTTCGCGATTCAGTGTTACCAGAACATCGAGTCTTTCAACTTTGCAAACCCCGAAGCTCAAAACAGTGAAACGTTGAACCCCGACAGAGTTAGCGAGTGGCAAGTTTCCCGCTTGGGGTCTTGTGCACGTGACCCTGCTCCATGTCCACGCGCTTAATCCAGCCAAGCGCTTATCGGATTTTCGCGGTTCAGGGAATTGTGATGCATGACTTCTACCTTTCCCCATTCAAATCCCTGAAAGTTCCAAGGTCTCCAAAGTTTCCCTCCAAAGGGAGATCGATGGTTGTAAGCCTCCCCTGATCCAACGGTATGGATCCTTTCGGGGTCTCGGTACTTGGGAGTTTGAAATGAAGTGACTCCAAGACTCCTTGTCATTCAAATCTCTGAATCCCGTTATGAAAAATTCATGTAAGAGATTGACGGCTCTTAAGAGGGTGGATCCAACGGTCCACGGGATTTTGGGACTTTTCCCGAAACTCTGACAGCTCACCACGCGTCTCCTCTGATGGACAGTCCAGATTCTTTTGGGACTTCTCCTCTCCACTACAGCGTGTATCGGGATTTCACAATTTGCGTGGGCAAGGTTTTCTAGCTCTCTAGTTTCCCGGATACCGAAACGTCGACCAGCAGCCACATGTCCCTCCGATGGACGGTGGAAACCTTTAGAGAAGATCAATGGTCATGATCTTTTCGGGATGATCAATGGTCACGATCAAATCCCGGCTTTCCTTAACCTCATTCACACCTCATGCCATTTTGGGGTTTCAGTGATCGAGATTTCGTGACTTCTGATGTCGAGAAGAGGTCCTATCAACCTCCGAACCTCCAAATTCACGATACGCATGATGAGGCTCTGATCCAACGGTCCTCCCGTGACCTCGATCCAACGGTGATCCTTGCTCCTCACGATTTCGCCACTCACAACTTGGAGCACCCAACTCTTGGGCTCTCACCTTGCAAACCTCTGAGTTCATGAGATCCCTCGATCTCTGCCACCTGTCCTACGTAGATAGACGGTTCTAATCTTCTCACGACTTCGCCACTCACAAAGTCAAGAGATTTCCTCCTCTGACTCCTGATGTCTGAATCCTCGATAGAGAGGATCTCGCGACACGCGTCCTTCCGCATACGGACGGCTCTGATCCTCTCGTAAATTCAAAACTTTTGATGTTGAGTGTCCAGACCTTCATCCTCAGGACCCCCGAACTCTCGAATGTCGAGATCCCGATACCAACTCCTTCGGGACTTTTCGCTTCGGCTTCTCATGAAGGTTTAACCCCCGTACATATCCTGTCAGATCTAACGGCTGACGGGTGTTTGGACTAAGGTCTGACGGCTCAGACCTATCCCACGCTATGCACTCTCCCGCCACTCCCTAGACATGGAAAAATCAACGGTCCAGATACTCCCACGGACCTTGGGGATCTACGGTCCTGATTTCTTCTCTACTCGCGAAGACAAAGAAAAAAAAAGGGTTAAGGCATTTAACTCCCTCATTTATTCCTCCAATCTAATGATCATGAATGACCACAGATCTTCTGATGGGATCTCGTTCGTCAATCGATTCTTATCCACACGCTCCCATTTCAGGATTTCGCGGGTCGGGGTTTCGGGATTCGCGAGTGCAAGAAAACTCGCACCTAGATACTTCGGGTGCCGAAACGCCGAAATGTTGAGGTCTACAAGGAATGTTCTCCCTTGTACAAGGTTTTGAGACTTAACCTCTAACATCATTCTTCGGGTCCTCAAGTAATTTACACTAGGTTTTGAAGACCAGACTGGAAGGTCTTCTCTAAGGTAAGGGAGTGGTCTCAAAAGGATGCCTTCGGGAGGAAATCTATCCAAGGCATTTGCTAGGACAAACACAGGAACAATCTCCCGAGAGCAGACTTGAAGTCTGACTTAGATCGATAAGCATATAAATAGCAATTCGTAAAACATAAGCCATACGTGGTATTTCCATTATAAGCATGCAACCACCATCTCTGGTCAAAACACCACACAAACAGTCTTATGCTCAAACCATTCATAAATTGCATAGACTATGAACATATATATCAACATATAAACTTCAAGATACAAGATATAAAACACTTATCAGAAATAACACCAGGTGTGATTGCAACTGCTGAGAGGGGTGCACGTTTCCACCCAACCGTAGGCTCAGCGACTCCCAACGGATTTACCACTAGCCACCCCCGAGATGAGACCACGATGTTGCGAGACTGTGTCTCTATTTGTCAGTGATCGAGAACGAAGGTTACTCTCCTTCCTCTCTACTGTCACTCACTCTGTGTTTTTCCAGAGTTTCTCTTCCTCTTTCCCTCGCATATGCCCCTTGATCACCCACTCTTCCTGCCTTTTCTCTATTCGGCGAGGTTGCGTGTGGCATGATTTTCCCCACAGTGGTCAGGTCTGAGGACTCTACAGATGGGCGGTTCACCCTCATCCCTAATTACTCATGAGGATCCCTTTACCTACCAATCCTGACGATTCATTTAATTCGGGGCCAACGAGACGCTCTTGGTTCTCCGGGCCAATGAAGTCCAAATACGGTATTGGTTTTGGGTGGAAGTTAACGCCACCATTCTAGGTGCCTTCCACTACCTTTATTTATCCATCATTGTCTCTTTTTAAACACCTTCCCCTCTCAACAGTCCTGCAATATATATATATATATATATATATATATATAATTTACATTCATCGACCTTTTCCACAAGGTCCATTCACATCACACATTCATTTTTTTGAGTTTGCCACAGCTCTTGGCCAGTATAGTTATTTTTACAGACTGGGGGAAACAAGGTGTTACAATTCCCTCCCCCTTAAAGGAACATCGTCCTCGATGTTCTTATCTATCAACATGACATGAATGTACAGAAGTAAACAATATCGGATATGCATGTCTCATGGCATCCTCCATTTCCCATGTAGCCTCATTTGGGCCAAAATGTCTCCACTGCACCTTGACCTATGCAATGGTTTGGTTCTGGAGCGGGGTTTCCTTTCTTTCCAGTATGCATTGAGGTTTTGGTAGAAATTCTCCATCGAGTTCCACCTAAATCATAGACCAATCAATTATATGGTTAGCATCATGTACATATTTCTTCAATAATGAGACATGAAAAACATTATGTGCTCTGACTATGGGAGGAAGTGCTAGCCTATAGGCTACAGGTCCGACTCTATATAGAACCTCAAAGCGTCCACAATAACGAGGTGCCAACTTGGCACAAGCTCCCATTTTCAGAGAACTCTTCCGGGGTCTAACTCTGAGATATACATGGTCTCCCGTTTTGAACTCTCTTGGAGTTCGCTTTTGGTCGGCATAACTTTTCTGTCGGTTTTGGGTGACCTTCAGGTTTTTTTTTATCTGAGTCACCTACTATTCCATTTCTTTCAACATGTTGGGTCCAAAAGAAACCCTGTTTATGGGATTAATCCAGCTCACTGGAGTGGTACACGGTCTACCATAGAGGGCTTCGAAGGGGCTCATCTTCAAGGATGTTTGGTAACCGTTGTTGTAGGCGAATTCAACTAGTGGCAGGTAGTCTTCCCACTTCCTAGGTTGATGCATTACATGAATTCTTAGCCTGTCTTCAAGTATTTGGTTGACTCGTTCTATTTGTCCGTTGGTTTGAGGGTGATAGGTGGTGCTAAACAACAATTTGGTTTCTAAGCTAGCCATCAGTGACTTCTAGAAGTTGGAAGTAAATTTCGTGTATCTGTCAGACATGATCTCTTTCAGCATATCATGCAATCTGAATATCTCCTTCATGAATATTTGGGCGATATCGATTGCTTTGCAAGTGGACTTGACAGGGATGAAATGAGCAGACTTGCTCAATTTATCCACCACTACCATAATGGCATCATTATGTTTGGTCGATGTTGGTAATCTGGTGATGAAATCCATGGAGATGGTTTCCCATTTCCATTCTGGGATTGGTAAAGGTTGCAATAATCCTGTTGGGTGTCGATGTTCTGCTTTAACTTGTTGGCACTCTATGCATTTGGTCAAGTACTCGGCTATGTCTTTCTTCATTCTAGGCCAAAAGAATTGTCTCCTAGTGGTCGTGATCATCTTATGGTATCCTGGATGACCAGAATAGGGTCTTTTATGTAGTTCATCCAGTATGAACCTCTTCAAGTCGTCACAATTTGGAATATAAAATATGCTTCTGTAAGTGAGCAGACCTCCTTCGGTCATCTGGTAACCTTCATATTTTACTCTGGTGGGTTCTTGTTGTAGGTACATGGTCATGGTCTGGACGAAGGGATCTATTTCTTGTGCATTTTTTATTCTTTCATTGACATCTGTCTCCCAGGTGCTCACCGCTGCCAGATGAATTGTTTTCATACTTCTGCTAAGGGCATCGGCCACCCTATTTTCCTTTCCTTTAATGTGTATGATTTTGAAATCGAACTTTCTAAGGAGGGCCATCCACCTAGCTTGTCTAGCATTGAGATTTGGTTGATCAAACAGGTATCGCAATCCACAATGATCTGTCATAAGAAAAAACTTTCTTCCCAGGAGGTAATGCCTCCACATTTTCAAGGCATGCACTATGGCAGCCAGTTCTAGATCATGGGTCACATAATTGACTTCATGCTCGTTCAATTTTAGGGATTCATAGAAGATCACACTTCCTTGTTGCATAAGGACTCCTTTGAGCCCTTCCTTATAGGCATTTGTGCACACGATGAAGTCAGCTTCTGGATTGGCGATCTTCAGCACAGGTGCATGGGTCAATAGATGTTTCAGGGTTTGAAATATTTCTTCACACTTCTGTGTCCATAGGAATTTTGTCTCCTTCTTCTGGAGGGCAGTGATTGGACAACCAATCTTGGTGAATTCTTTTATAAATCTCCTATATTATCCTGCTAATCCCATAAAGGATCTTATGTCTGAAACATCCTTTGGGGTAGGCCATTCCATAATAGACCTGATTTTGTTAGGGTCTACCACAAATCCTTCTTCGGAGAGAACATGGCCTAAGTAATGTATTTTCTTCTGGAAGAATTCACATTTGTTGAATTTGGCATAGAGTTGATGTTCTCTTAGCACTTGTAGCACAAGCCTAATATGCTCTTCATGCTCTTTTCAGTTCTTAGAGTAAATTAATATATCGTCAACAAAAACAAGCACAAATTTGTCTAGGAATTTGCTAAGTACATTGTTCATCAAGCACATAAAAGTGGCAGGGGCATTGGTCAACCCAAATGGCACCACCACAAACTCATAGTGACCATACCTCGTTCGGAAAGCAGTTTTATGGATGTCTTCACCCTTGATTCGGACTTGATGGTATCTCGACCTCAAATCAATCTTTGAGAAAATAGATGCACCCCCCAATTGATCAAACAGGTCATTGATCCTGGGCAAGGGGTACTTGTTCTTTATGGTTACCTTATTGAGTTGCCTATAATCTATACACAGTCTAAGGGTACCGTCCTTCTTTTTCATGAACAGGATTGGTGCTCCCCATGGAGACACGCTAGGATGAATATAGCCCTTATCCATCATTTCTTTTAATTGCAACTTGAGTTCAACTAACTCGGGTGTGCTCATCCGGTAGGGTGTCCTAGACACCAGTACCGCTCCCGGTGCAAGTTCTATCAAGAATTCTATGTCCCTTCTCGGAGGTAAACCCGGTACCTCTTCCGAAAACACATCTTTGTATTCTCTCAGGATGGGGTGATCGTCAGGGCTTGGTTTGTCACCTTCGATTGTTTTCAACACCTGTATTGGATATAGGGGACATCCCTTTCGGAAATACTTTCTCATTTCCAGAGCTGATATTTGTCTCACCGAGACAGGTTTTTGGATCCCTTGAAGGGTTATCTTTTTCCCTTCTTTTCTTACACATTCTAAGGTTTTATGGTAATAGTCCAATCTGGATTTATGGGCAGCTAGCCAATCCATACCAATCAATAGATCATACGATCTCAGGGGTAATATGTTAAGGGTTTCTTGGGTGGGGGATTTACCCAACATCAATTGGCAGGCTGGTATAACCTCTTCTACCCTTCTTCTGGTGCCAGTGGCTAACTGTACCAAACATGGCTTGGTATGTTTTTGTGGCTGTAGTTTACACTTATCAACAACTTTAGGGGCTATATAACTCAAATTTGAACCAGGGTCAATTAAGACAGACACTAGATGGTTGGAAATCATACCTTCTATTTCCACTATTGAAGCTTGGTGGTCGGCTTGGTTATTATCCAAGGCTGCATAAATTTGTGGCTCACTCATGGCCACATCATTGACGGTAGTAGCTTCTTGTATGTTATAAATCCTCCGACTATTATTTTGTCGGTGTGGACAATCTCTCAATAGATGTTCTTCCCCACAACCCCATCATTTCAAAGGTTCTCTCTTTGGGTTATCAGTCTTCACTGATATGGGTCCAGAAGTTTTATTTCCGCTCAAGGAGGGAAAATTTTGCTTGTGCATACTCCAGGCTGGGAGGTTCATTCTTGGGTTCTTCTTATAATTGTTAAATCCTAGGGATTTAATTCCCCTTCTCTGAAATCTTGAACTATTCTTTTGTTCCCATCCTTTGCGAGGTTCTGCTCGATGCCCAAACTATTCATGACAATAGGTTGCCTTTCGAATAGTGCCTTCTAGAGTCTTTGGCTCATCAAATTGAATTCTATTTCAATAGTCCTTAGGTAGTCCACTGATGAAGTGTTGCACCTTTTAATTTTCCACCTTTATATAGGGTACATACCTCAACAAATCGAGGAATTTGTTGACATATTCTTCTATAGTGAGTTGTCCCAGTTTGAGTTCATAAAACTCTTTAGTCTTTTCGTCGAAATATTTTTTCGACAGATACTTATTTCGAAAGTATTTCTCAAACCATTCCCAAGACATGTCCTCTTCGCGAACCCATTTCACATTCTTAAGGTCTTCCCACCAAATGGAAGCCTTTCCATTCAAGTTGAAGGTTGCCACATGTGCCTTCATATTTTCTGAAAAGTCATGGATAATGAAATACTTCTTTAGTCCAAGTAGCCAGGCCTCTGCTTCCTCTCCCTTCTTTATTTCACTATCGAAGGAGGGTGGTTTGGCTTTTCTGAATTCTTCGAATTTACGACCTTTGGAAGACTTTTGCTTCTTCTGTTTCCTTTGGGGATAAGAACTGGTCCTGCTGCTAGAAGAGCCCTCTGAATCGCCATCTTCCTTCTCAGAGGAATCATCCGACGCTTGTCCTTTACCTATGGGTGGACCTTTTTCAAGGTGCTCCTCTCAGTGTGACCACTGATATGACCATGTTTCTGAGTTGCAAGTTCATGCTACATTTGTCTTTGTAGATCGGATAAACTATGCAGTAAAACTGCATTAATTTCTGGGTTTTTTTCTTGTTCTTTCATCATCCTTTCATTGTCGGCCTTACAGCTTTGTAATTCGACCATGAGGATCCTCACAATCTTGGCTAGACTTGGAGGGGTCCCTGCTACCCTTCTTTCGTCAGACTCTTCGTCTCTATTGTGGGATCCCTCTCCCACTTCATGGTGAGTCACCATACTATGCGTTGATAATTTCCTGCGGTTGATCTTCCGCTTGTGTGCAAGAGGAAAAACGTTGGTTGTTAGTCAATATTTATATTTATTTATAACCAGTACATAATTCATATTTTCACATGTACACACACACAATAGGGATTTTTTTTTCATTCTTAAATTTGTCTTTTTTATTAGGAAGGTTAAGACAGGGGGTTACTCCTTTTAAGAGTGTTATGAATGGAGCTTTCGCGCAACTCGTTCATGATCCCAAGCAGACCAAGTGTTGTAACCATGCTCTGATACCAATTTGTCACATACCCACTCTGGAATAATAAATTTTTTGTCGATTACTCAAGGATCAGAATCCCCGAGATACTTACAGGGGCCTATCGTCAGCTAGTTCCTCATATGTTCACCTCCATGTGATCGTGGGTCATGACTATGGGCCGAACCAGTACGGTGTCTTTTCTCACTTCTTGACTCAGTGCTACCAGAACGTCGAGTCTTTCGAATCTGCAAACCCTGAAGCTCGAAACAGTGAAATGTCGAACCCCGACAAGGCTAGCGAGTGGCAAGTTTCCCGCTTGGGGTCTTGTCCACGTGACCCTACTCCGTGTCCATGCACTTAAGATAGCCAAGTGCTTATCGTCTTTTCGTGGTTCAGGGAATTGCAATGCATGACTTCTACCTTTCACCATTCAAATCCCCGAAAGTTCTGAGGTCTCCAAAGTTTCCCTCCAAAGGGAGATCGACGACCGTAAGCTTCCCCTGATCCAACGGTATGGATCCTTTTGGGGTCTCGGTACTCGAGAGTTTGAAATGCATCGACTCCAAGACTCCTTGTCATTCAAATATTCGAAACCCGTTATGAAAATTTCGTGTAAGAGATCGACGGCTCTTAACAGGGTGGATCCAATGGTCTACGAGATTTTGGGACTTTTCCCGAAACTCTGACAGCTCACCACGCATCTCCTCTGATGGACAGTCCAGATTCTTTCGGGACTTCTCCTCTCCACTATAGTGTGTATTAGGATTTCGCGATTTGTGCGGGCAAGGTTTTCTAGCCCTCTGGTTTCCCGGATACCGAAACGTCTACCGACAGACACATGTCCCTCCAATGGATAGCGGCAACCTTCAGCCAAGATCAACGGTCATGATATTTTCGAGATGATCAACGGTCATGATGAAATCCCGGATTTCCTTAACCTCATTCACACATCACGCCATTTCGGGGTTTCGCTGATCGAGATTTTGCGACTTTTGATGTCGAGAAGAGGTCCTCTCAACCTCCAAATGCGTGATACGTGAGATGAGGCTCTGATCCAACGATCCTCCCGTGACCTGGATCCAACGGTGATCCTTGCTCCTCATGATTTTTCCACTCGCGACTTGGAGCACCCAACTCCTGGGCTCTCACCTTGCGAACCTTCAAGTTCACAAGATCCCTCGATCTCTTCCACCTGTTGTCCGCAGACAGACGGTTCTGATCTTCTCGCGACTTCGCCACTCGCGAAGTCAATAGATTTCCTCCTCTGACTCCCGATGTATGAATCCTCGATAGAGAGGATCTCGCGACACGCGTCCTTCCGTAAATGGATGACTCCGATCCTCTTGCAAATTTGGAACTTCTGATGTCGAGTGTCCAGACCCTCGTCCTCAAGACCCCCGAATTCCCGAATGTTGAGATCCCGATACCAACTGCTTCAGGACTTTTTGCTTCCGCTGCTCACGAAGGTTTAACCCCCATGCATCTCCTGTCAGATCTAACGGCTGACGGGTGTTTGTACTAAGGTCTGACGGCTCAAACCTGTGTCACATTGTGCACTCTCCCGCCACTCCCTGTACGTGGAAAAATCAACGGTCTAGATACTCCCATGGACCTTGGGGATCTACGGTCCCGATTTCTTCGTTACTCGCGAAGTCAAAGTAAAAAAAAGGGTTAAGGAATTGAATGCCCTTGTTTATTCCTCTAATTTAACGACCGTGAATGGCCGCAGATCTTCCAATGGGATCTCGTTTGTCAATCGATTCTTATCCACACACTCCCATTTCAGGATTTCACAGGTCGGGGTTTCAGGATTCGTGAGTGCAAGAAAACTCGCACCTAGATACTCTGGGTGTTGAAATGTCGAAATGTTGAGGTCTACGAGGACCATTCTCCCTCGTACAAGGTTTTGAGACTTAACCTCTAACATCTTTCTTCAGGCCCTCAGGTAATTTACACCAGGTTTTGAAGGCCAGACTGGAAGGTCTTCTCTAAGGTAAGGGAGTGGTCTCAAAAGGATGCCTTCGGGAGGAAATTTATCCAAGGCATCTGGTAGGACAAACACAGGAACAATCTCCTGAGAGAAGACTTGAAGTCTGACTTAGATCGGTAAGAATATAAATAGCAATTCGTAAAACATAATCCATACGTGGTCTTTCCATTATAAGCATGCAACCACCATCTCTGGTCAAAACACCACACAAACAGTCTTATGCTCAAACCATTCATAAATTGCACAGACTATGAACATACATATCAGCATATAAACTTCAAGATACAGGATATAAAACACTTATCATAAATAACACCAGGTGTGATTGCAACTGCTGAGAGGGGTGCTCGCTTCCACCCAATCGTAGGCTCAGCGACTCCCAATGGATTTACCACTAGCCACCTCCGAGCTAAGACCATGATGCTGCGAGACTGCGTCTTTGTTTGTCTGTGACCGAGAACAAAGGTTACTCTCCTTCTTCTCCGCTGTCACTCACTCTGTGTTTTTCCAGAGTTTCTCTTCCTCTTTCCCTCATGTTTTCCCCTTGATCGCCCACTCTTCCTTCCTTTTCTCTGTTCAGTGAGTTTGTGTGTGGCACGATTTTCCTCGCAGTGGTCAGGTCTGAGGACTCTACAGACGGGCAGTTCACCCCCATCCCTCATTACTCATGAGGAGTGCTTTACCTACCAATTCTGACAAGTCATTTAATTCGGGGCCAACGAGCTGCTCTTGGTTCTCCAGGCTAGTGAAGTCCAAATATGGTATTGGTTTTGGGTGGAAGTTAACGCCACCATTCTAGGTGCCTTCCACTACCTTTCTTCAGCCACCCTGGTATCTTTTTCAACACCTTCCCCTCTCAGCAGTCCTATATATATATTATTTACATTCATCGACCTTTTCCACAAGGTCCATTCACATCACACATTCATTTTTTTGAGTTTGCCACAGTTCTTGGCTAGTATAGTTATTTTTACAGATTGGGGGAAACAGGGTGTTACATGAGAACAAAAAAATTTAATTAAGAAATTAATAAAGGGGGGATGAAGAAAATTGGGGNATATCAGCATATAAACTTCAAGATACAGGATATAAAACACTTATCATAAATAACACCAGGTGTGATTGCAACTGCTGAGAGGGGTGCTCGCTTCCACCCAATCGTAGGCTCAGCGACTCCCAATGGATTTACCACTAGCCACCTCCGAGCTAAGACCATGATGCTGCGAGACTGCGTCTTTGTTTGTCTGTGACCGAGAACAAAGGTTACTCTCCTTCTTCTCCGCTGTCACTCACTCTGTGTTTTTCCAGAGTTTCTCTTCCTCTTTCCCTCATGTTTTCCCCTTGATCGCCCACTCTTCCTTCCTTTTCTCTGTTCAGTGAGTTTGTGTGTGGCACGATTTTCCTCGCAGTGGTCAGGTCTGAGGACTCTACAGACGGGCAGTTCACCCCCATCCCTCATTACTCATGAGGAGTGCTTTACCTACCAATTCTGACAAGTCATTTAATTCGGGGCCAACGAGCTGCTCTTGGTTCTCCAGGCTAGTGAAGTCCAAATATGGTATTGGTTTTGGGTGGAAGTTAACGCCACCATTCTAGGTGCCTTCCACTACCTTTCTTCAGCCACCCTGGTATCTTTTTCAACACCTTCCCCTCTCAGCAGTCCTATATATATATTATTTACATTCATCGACCTTTTCCACAAGGTCCATTCACATCACACATTCATTTTTTTGAGTTTGCCACAGTTCTTGGCTAGTATAGTTATTTTTACAGATTGGGGGAAACAGGGTGTTACATGAGAACAAAAAAATTTAATTAAGAAATTAATAAAGGGGGGATGAAGAAAATTGGGGNGGAGGATTAAATTAATTGAAATATTAATTGTTGTTTATGTGCAAAACTTGCTAATTTCTAACTTAGACAAAAAGGGGAAATTAATTGCAAAAGGGATGTGGAACATAGAAGGAATCTAGTATATAGAGAACTTTCCTAAAATGAACTCAACTAAGATTTAAGAAAGAGGTCAGTCATTAAGAGAATGTGAGGGAATAAAGGAATAAAGGGACATCGAGGAGCATTTTTAGGAACGCTTTTAGGTGGGTGAGGGAAATTGGAAAAATAATTTGATTAATTAAATGAATTTCTGGTGCAACTAAGGGATCGGGTGACAAGTGTACGGGGGAGAATATTCCTAATAAAAATTTAATAAAAAAGAATTCAATGTGCATTTTGGAAAGTACTCACTAAGAAAACTCTATAAAATAAATGGAAGAGGAGAGGAATGGATCACGTCTAGTATGTGTAAGGTTATGTTGTTGGATTTCACTCTTGACTATTTTTTCTTGTGGGAGTTGGGATACCCAGCATAGATAGAGAGTGGTAGCTCAACCTTGCGAGGCGATTTGGGATATAGATTTCTTTGGTTTGTGTGTGTGGCCCCTTTGTAGCTCAGGGGGATCAGGGGGAAGAAGAGTACCTCTAGCATTGGTTGGGAGGTACCGGTGAGGTCTCAGCGATTAGCGAGCAGGAGCTGGATGGAGCACAAACACGAGACGACGACTTTGGATTCTTCACCTTTAGTTACGGTACGCAGGTGTAATTTTGCATTGGTAAATTAGTTAAAAAATTCTATATATAAATATCGATATTGATGAATATTGTATTGAATTTCTGGAACAGTAGTTAGTAATTTCAATTGGAAATGATCTAACAATGAATCTCCGGGAAATATCTGTGAACTATTATAATAGATACAATGTATGCAACTTTTTTTTCTTATTTAGAATGTGCCTTAGGATAAAATTCAGAAATTCACTCAACCATTGACAATTTCCTCCTCGTGGATTTACCTCCCTCCTCAGCCTGATCATAGCCACACCCCTTCTTGATAATCATGTACCCCAGCTAATTATGGGGAGCTATATCCCAACCTTTCCTTTAGGATTTCTTGTCAATCTTTTTCTAAAATGTAGGATTGATTAATGAGCAGGCGTTCCTTGTATGTCCAGAGTCCACCCTCTTCATTAAATTCCTTTATGGTAATTTTTAAGGATGGTAAATTTGTCATTAAATGTAGACTCAATGGTATTCAAATGGTCTATTAATGGAACTGAATGTTTACTCAATTGATTTCGTGAAATTACTCCAAGACGATAGATTTCATTAATAATCATTGGTTTGCTAACAATGTAGTGGTGTATTATTGAAATGATTATTTGAAAACTTGTGGAGAAAAAACCTAAGCGATGATGATGATATGTTTACATAGTAAAATCACAAGATATACCTGGAAGAAAAATTATGTTGTTTTTGCTAATTCATTTTGGAAAATGTTATTAGGAACTAATTGATATTTAAATTGTGAAAATGTTTTTATTTAATAGTTATGAAGAATGATCAAGTTTATTGTTTTTAATTGATTATTTAAACTTAATTTATGAATAACAATCAATGAATGTTAATCTCTTTCAATGATTTACTTTTTGAGTGATCTAAAGGAATCTAACAAATGAAAGTGAATATATATATATATATATATATATATTCTAATAAAAATCAATTAATGGTAATAGAGGAGATGTAACACTCTGTTTCCCCCAATCTGTAAATATAACTATATTGGCTAGGAACTATGGAAAACTTGAAGGTGTGAATGTTTGTTTTGATGTACCTTTGTATAAAAGGTCGATAAATGTAAATTATGTTATGAATATGTGTTACATGACTGTTGAGAGGGGGATGTGCTAAAAGATACCATGATGGCTAATGAAAGGTGGTCAAAGGGACGTGGAATGGTTGTGTTAACTTTCACCGATCCAGTACCATACTGGTTTTTACTTGCTCAAAGACCAAAGCAACTCTCTGAACCTGGAATGAATTTCCTGTCAGATTGGTAGGTGGGGAGGCTCCTCAAAAGTTAATGAGGGGATGGGGGTGAACTGCCCATTCGTAAAATCTCTCAGACCTGACCACGGATGGGGAAATTTTCACCACACGCAATCTTGCAGAGAAAAAATCAAGGGAGGAAGTGTGGTAAAGGGTAGAGAGAGCGTGCGTGACAGGGATCGCGGAAGAGAATTGGAGAAACTCTGGAAACACAGGGATTTCTGAACATAGGAGAAGGAGAGTAACCTTCGTCCTGTATTACTTTTATGTATCAAGAGAAGGAGAGAAACCTTCGTCCTTGACTTCCATTGAGCTGGAAGTAAGAGATTGAATCTCAGAGCATCGTGGTCTATCTCGGGGGTGGCTAGTGGTAAATCCGTTTGGAGTCATTGAGCCTACAGTTGGGTGGAAATGAGCACCCCTCTCAACAATTGCATCACGCCTGGTGGATATGATAAGTGTTTTATGTCTTGTATTTTGAATTGAATATCATGAATACACGCTCATGTTTATACACCCATAATGATTTCTATGTGGAATGATTGCCTGGTGTTTTAGACTAGAAATAATGGATGCATGTGTATACTTACATGCCATATTTGGTTTCTGTACAAATGATTAAGTCTAGGGCATGAGTTCACTCCACCAAGAATCATCTCGTTTGCTTGATTCTCGTAATATTCTAGGAAGGCTCCTCGAGAGCACTCTTCCCCGGGAATTACCCCATAAACCTTGGAACCATACATAACCTTTACCCAGAGACTCGACTAAGATCAGGGACAATTGCCTAAGAACAGTCTGAAGGTTCATGCGATCCAGGTCTGGAAACCTTATGCAAGAAAGAGTATCTCTCTAAGGTCTCAGAGTCATGGGAGTTTAAAGCTCCGAGAGGTTGAATTTCGTGATTCAAG
The DNA here is from genome assembly GCA_010110895.2 of Picea sitchensis. NCBI lineage: Eukaryota > Viridiplantae > Streptophyta > Pinopsida > Pinales > Pinaceae > Picea > Picea sitchensis. The sequence goes on along the minus strand of SNQJ01S0017966.1, from coordinate 89,850 downwards.
CTCAGAAAGGATAGTGAGTCCAATTATCGAAAGGGAGTATTCCGTCATTTAGTAGACAAATGGTCAGGATCCTTTCAGAAATACCCTAGATATGTCAGGACTAATGGATCTAGAGGAGGAGCGTAGGTGTTAATGCCTCGACCCCTTCATCCTTCGCCAGTAGCGATGGGGTCCAGGACCGTAGATCCAAGGATCTGTCAAAGTTATATTGACCATCGATATTAACCTTGGAATAGGCAGGAGAATGGACTTGGAAAAGTCCTGAAAGTCCCAAAGAAATTGGAACCGTCCACTGGTAGAGGACACGTAGTGGTCGGGTAGCATTTTGTCGACTCGCTACTTGGAGTGGTCAAAGGGTAGTACCGCACAAAATCATGATTCACAAAATTGAGAAGTGATCATGGTCGTTGATCCAGGAGTGATCTGGGCTGTCGATTTAAGTGTGAATGAGTTTCGTCATTTCAGTGACTGGGAGACCAAAGGGAAAGACCCCTTGGTTTCGTAAGTCGCAAAATCCTGGTATACAAAACCCCAACGCGCTCTGTGGATTGGCCCTAGGTCATAGGATAGGATCATGTGGTAGAAGGAGGAGGTAGGCGCTAGAAGTTGGCTAAGGTTCTAACTCGGGGATCGACATTTCGGGACCCAAGAGTTTGAGGAAATGAGAAGTCGAGGGACGCGAAGTCCCGACGAGCTCGAAGACTCAACCCCTGGTCATGCTGAGTGGTCACATGGGCGAAGGATTTAGATAGGTGTTATGGGAATCGGGATTTCAGGGAATGAAGAGTTAGAGTTGGCTCATGTTCATTGTACCAATACACAAAATTGTGATACGATCACAGTCGTTGATCGAGGGGATAACACAGGACCATAGATCTGATTTCTTGGGAGGGAACCGAAAGTTGGGAGTTCGGGAGTGAGATTCTGGGTGGCTTCACATCCTCAAAGTCCCAAAATGTGAAGCATCTCTCATAAGCACACGGTCATACCTTGTGGTCATATGGGGAAAGCTCGCGTCTTATGTGGGTTTGCGCAGTTAGGGTTCAATGAGGTCTGTGGATTTGTTAGTAGGACCCCGGTAGAGAGTCGAAGAGATGATTTGGATCGAAAACGAGAATACAAAAAAATTATTTTTATTCACGCCCATCGTGGGGATGTTACAGGAGACACTACAGAAAATCCTTATTTAGCACCCTATCTACATCAAGCTTGTGGTTTCTACATCAAGCCTGGTGGTAGGAAACTTTAATCACTTTAATTCTAAAAGGTGTATTATGTTGAAAAGAAAAAAAAAATGTTTGTATTTAAGTTATAGCATGGTTATAAGGGAAGCATGTCTACCTCATCATGGTAACTATTTCAAAATATGGCTAAAAAAAAAATTACATTTATTCGCCACATAGCTATGGATGAGAGGTCATAGAAATAATGGGAATGTGTATTAATTAAATTCTATTTAGCCACTTAGATATATTAAAGCATGATTATTGATTTCTTAGGTTCTAATTCGCCACTTATATATGATGATATGTGATCATTTTTACTTAGATTTTATTTCGCCACTAATCTATGTTGAGTTGACTTTGTGCGCACCAATTTATATGTATCACATGTCGATTTTGGAGTTGGCTTCTTGCTCTTATAATTTTTTATGATGGTTAGATCGTAGACTTTTTGTGCAATTAAAAGTAATGCATGCGGTTAGCCTGTGTCGATGATTAGCTTGATTGGTATTTGAGTGATTTCTTTTATAGATTTCATATAATATATGATAGTTAAAGATTGGGACTTCTTGCGCAATGGATTTTATGTCATGTGTGATGGTTTAGAGTTTGTTTATGTTTATGCCTTAGTTTACCATTGCGTTATCACAATGTGGCGGTATGATTCCTTATGATTGGATCATCGCACACATTGATTGATAAGTGAATATGTTAACCTGGCATTGGATCATGTGCTTACCTTGATAGTTTTGTTGTTTAATGTAATTGATGAATTATTTAATCACGCGCCATGGAATTTTTGTGTTGCATGTATTGGTTATTAGAATGCTTGCACCTGGATGATCATTGATGATGTTATTTAGCTTAATCAGTTTGGACTTGATTGTGTCGAGTGGGATGTAGACACCTTCTTGTTCCTCATAACAGTCGCCAGCCTTGAGACCTTAAATGGTCAAAATCGATGGGAACCTAGGTGTGAGCGTTACATATGGTATCGGAGTCGGTTCGACTCGTGACTTGGGATCATTATGTCTTCCACTGTTTAGACACTTGATTATAAAATTTCCACTAATTAAATTGATTTGTTTTCATGCAGGTAATCATGGTTAGAGGGCGTTGTGAAGGCATACGATGTGGTTCTCGGGGACGAGGTGTGATGCCTCCAATAGCATCCATGCCTGAGGGATCTAACCCCCAAGGAGAAGAACAAGTCATCGGACATGAATAGATAGTTTTGGGTGATGTGGTTGGGTTGATGAGGTCCTTTCAGAGGATGTCAGAGGCCCTGATCATCTGTTTCAAATAGATATGAGGCCAGGGCATTGACACCCCCTGAGGGTCCACCGCATGCCCCAGCCAGTACATGTAGTGTTCATCGAGAACTCGAGAAGGTCAATTTTCCCGAGTTCTCTGGTGCCATAGACGACGCAACTGCCAAGGCATGGTTGGAGAATATGGCGATGTGATTTTCACTTCATGACTATACCCCCAACATGACGGTCTGCATGGAAGTCTTTCGGTTGAAGGGGATTGATTTTCTATGGTGGAAGACGCTCCTGCCACAATTGAACATGGTCGTTGAAGACGTACCATGGGAACTGTTCAAGGAGCGGTTCTGAGAGAGGTATCTATCTGAGGAATTCATCAAGAGTCAGCTCAATGAGTTCAATTCCTTGTGACAGGGTGGTCGTATGGTTCCCAAGTATGAGGCCTATTTCATGGAGTTGCTTCGGTATGCTCGGCACCTGAATATCGATAAACTTAAGGTCAACAATTTTGTGTTCGGAATTAATGTCACCATTCGTTTGAAAGTGAGGATTTTGATGCCTCAAACATTTCACGATGTTGTCTAGAAGGCCCTTATAGCCGAGGAGGATCTCATCAGCAGGGATTAAAGCAGGACTCCAGAGAGACCGACAGGATAGGCAACATCTGGTGCGTCACATCATCAGACACTGGCTAGACATCCACCAGGGTATCGAGGCACTCTGAGAGGATCCACATTCACTACACCACGGTGACCGACGCCTCAGCAGCAGACTCCCTACAGAGGACCACATAACCAGCAACAGTTCAAGCCTGTTCAGCAGAACATACCAGGGTTTCAGGCCGGTGGGTCGTCAACTTCTACTTTGGGGACCAGTATTACTATACTAAAGACCGGGTGTTGAACATGTGGAGATACACATTACTAGCATGACTGCCCAATTGAGAGGGCCAAAGCAGTCGGATCATCGGGACACACTACCGTGGGAGATTTAGGCAACGCCCATCGGATTCATGCAGTGTTGAATAACCGCCAGGTTGAGCACCAGTCTACTATGCTCGAGACATTAGGTACCATCGCTGACTAGACCCTTAGTATTTTGATAGATCCAGGTGCTACATAGAGATTTATTTCTGGTGAAATGCTAAAAATAATTAAGGTAAAGGAAATCGAACATGATGAGTTTAGCTACGTAGAAATGGCTTCAGGAGCCAAACAGAATGTTGGAGGAAAGGTTACGGGTTGTAGCCTTAACGTGGGAGATTTTTTCATGAAGGAAAACCTGTATGTCATGGTCTTAGGATCTTATGACGTCGTGATTGGTATGGACTGGTTGGAATTGCATGAGGTGATACTCAATTGTAATACGAAATGGTTGAGTTTGGTCGATGATGAGGGACAGAGATGTGTGATGGTAGGTAGGAACCAGGGAGTTTCCCTAAGGTTCATCTCTTCCCTACAACTTTAGAATAGCATGCACAAGGGATGCAAGCTATATGCGATCCTTGTGTTGAATGAAAAGGGAGTGGCAGAAGGACTAGAACCTTCCGGTAGTATGAGAATGTGCGGATGTCTTCCCATAGGAGTTACTAGGGTTGTTACCTGAGAGGGAATTGGAATTTACCATCGACCTAAAACCAGGAACTAAACCAACAACAAGAATTCCTTATCGGATGTCGACCCCTGAGTTACAAGAGTTGAAAATGCAACTGAAGGAGTTGTTGGATCTAGGACTTATACATCTGAGTGTGTCCCCATGGGGTGCGCCTGTTATTTTCATATGGAAGAAGGATGGGTCGTGGAGACTCTGCATTGACTACCATCAATTGAACAAGTCAACTATCAAGAACCAGTACCCGTTGTCAAGGATATATGATCTATTTGATTAGATGAAGGGCACAATAGTGTTTTTGAAGATCGAATTGAGATCAGGGTATCACCAGTTACAGATCAAGGACGAAGACATTCTTAAGACCGCATTTAAGATGAGGTTTGGACATTATGACTTTATTTTTTTACTGTTTGGACTGACAAACTCCCCTAGAGTATTCATGAGCTTGATGAATGGGGTGTTCCGCGACTAATTGGACAAGTTTGTTCAAGTATTCATTGACGATATTTTGATATGTTCTCGGATGATGGAAGAACATGACGAACACTTGCGCTTGGTACTATAGTGTCTATGAGAGAAAAAAATGTTTGGGAAACTGTTGAAATGCTCGCTTTATCAATCGAAGATTCATTACTTAGGGCATGTCATATCCAGTGAAGGTATCGTTATGGATCCAATGAAGGTAGAAGATATCACAAAATGGCCTGCGTCGATGAATTTTCCAGAAGTGCATAGCTTCATGGGTTTAACAGGATATTATCGACGGTTCGTCGAGTTGTTTTTGAAAATAGAAAATCCGATTACGGAATTGCAGAAGAAAAACAAGAAGTTTGTGTGGACCGAGAAATGTGCGGAATCATTTTAAAGCATCAAGGATTTGTTGCTGACATCACTAATACTAAAATTCCCTGACATGGACGAGGACTTCTTGGTATGCACTGACGCATCCAAGGAAGGCTTAGGTGGAGTCTTGATGCAAGACGGTCGAGTGATCTCTTACATCTCGAGAAAGTTAAGAATACATGAGGAGAATTACGCGATGAACGACTTGGAGTTATTATCCATTATGTATTCCCTGAGAGTGTGGAGACACTACCTTATTGGATGAAAATTCGAGCTAAAAATAGAGCATTGTGGTTTACAACACATTTTTACACAGATCAACTTGAATGCGCGACAAAGGTGTTGGTCGGAATTGCTTAGCAAGTACGATTTCGAGATTACCTACATAAAAGGAACGGTGAATAGAGTGGTTGATGCATTGAGTCGGAGAACACGCATATTTTATGTGATACCTCTTCAGACGAATCTACGTTAAAATATTCTAACTTTACAATGCAAAGATGATTGATGTAAGGAGGTTAAGGAATTTATCGGAAAAAACACCATGTTAAAATTTGATGGATTTATTGTGGACAACGATGGATTATGAGATATAATAACCAGATTTATGTACCACCCAACAACAAGTTGAGAATTTTGATTTTAAACGAAGCTCATAGAGCAGTGTACATGGCTCATCCAGGAGTCACAAAGATGAGGGTAGACCTTAAACCCTTATTCTTCAAGAAAGGAATGCAGGAGGACATAGTCAATTACATGGCGATATGTCTAGAATGTCAGCAAGTGAAGGGTGAACATAGACATATGGTAGGATTACTACATCCACACACTATTCTAGAATCGAAATGGGAGGCCATTTCGATGGATTTCATTGTTGGATTGTCGCTGACGACAAGGAGGCATGACTCAATTTTCGTGGTAGTTGACACTCTGATGAAGACTGAGCATTTTATTCTTGTGCATATGATGTATCAGGCACCTAACATAGTTAGAGTTTTCATCAGCGATATTGTGAGGTTGCATGGCGTGCCTAAGAGGATCATATTCAATCAAGGATCAATGTTTACATGACGATTTTGGACTAGTTTCCAAGAGGCCTTGGGAACCCAACTTAACTTTAGTACCACATATCACCTAGAGACATACGAGAAGACCGAACGAACCAACCAAATATTGTAGGATATGTTTCCTATGTATGTGATGGACCAACAAAAGCATTGGGAATAGTTATTTCCACTGGTAGAGTTTGCATACAACAAGAGTTATCAAAGAACCATTAAGATGGTGTCATTCGAGTTTCTTTACGGGCGACCGTGTCGGGTGCCTTCGAGTTGGGATCGGATTGAGGATAGGGTCTTGGTAGGACCAGAAGTGATCCAATAAATGGCAGAGAAAATGAAAACAATAAGATAAATGATAAAGGAAGAACAGGATCGGCAAAAGACTTATGTCAATGTGCATCGTGTCGACCTTAGTTATGAAGTTGGTGATCGATTCCTCTTGCAGGTGAAACCGCACATGAGTTTGATCAAGTTTGGAAATGGTGCTAAACTCTCTCCTAGGTTCATGGGACCTTTCGAGGTTGTGGAAAGGAAGGGTTTCGTGGATTATCGACTATCCTTGCCTGATTATTTGAGGCATATGCACGATGTTTTTCATGTATCTGTTTTGAGACATTATGTTAGTGATCCTACACATGTGATTGAAATGAGTTCCTTGCAGGTATCGAACGAGAGTGTGCTCATGGTGGATCCAATAGGAATTGTGGACCATCACATTCGACAGCTACAGTGTTGAACAGTCGATCAGGTCAAGGTCTAGTGGGACAATTATATTCCATACTCGACTACCTGTGAGGACACATATGATATGCGTTAATAGTTTCCAGTTTTGTTTGATAGCTAGAAATTTAGATATTGTGAGATACTTTATTTATGCATTTATTACTGTGAAAC
>SNQJ01S0017966.1:56687-72864 GCA_010110895.2 Picea sitchensis | reverse complement strand
AGCATAAAGTAATGAGAAAGGACGTTGTATACCTTGGAATGATTAGGTGTAATGATAGTATAAGTCAAAATGCAGGTGATGAAGGGAAAAATAATAGCAAAAAGTATGGGCAAAAAGAGTACAATATGTGGTCCTAACAGTAGATACTGTGTGGAACTAAATCATGGCCTGGCAGAATTTCTCGTAACAACTGTGATATAAATTATAATATCTATTTTTTAGAATTAGAGGTAGGAATACAATTTCAAAATGAATTAAAACTGAATTATAATTTACTGTCATAAAATTTCAATAGACTTGTATTCTTGATTAATATTTCAACTGAAATTGTAATTATAATTTATATTTCAATAGAACTAAATATCAGATGGAATAAATTTCAACTGAATTTAAATGGAATTAAAATTCAACGATTCACTCAGCCACATAAAGTGACCTACGGGTTATCTAAAGATGAAGGTTGTAGTTTTTAAATGGGGGTGTCAACAATAGAGTCCAGTTTACACTTCCAAAAATCAGTGGGATCTAGTTGCGCCTCAAACAGTAAGTAGAAGTAATTTAATAGCTATATTGTTATCAAGCCTTGACGAAATACCCATACCCGATTGATTCAATTTTTTATTAAGGCACATTTTGAAGAAGAAAAACAAACTGCATACATTGTAACTATTATAATAGTTCACAGATATTTCCCAAAGATTCATTATCACATCAATTCAAACTGAAATTTCCGACTAATGTTACAAGAATTCAATACAATATTAATCAATATCGATATTCATATACATTAATTTTTTAACTAATTTGCCAATGTAAAATTACACCTGCATACTGTAACCGAAGGAGAAGAATCTGAAGTCGCTATCCCACGCTTGGGATCCATCCAAATCTTGCTTGCTAACCGCTGAGACCTCACTAGTACCTCCTAGCCAATGCTAGGGGTATTCTTCTTCCCCTTGACCCCCCCCGAGCCGCAAAGGGGTCTCGCACACAAACCAGAGAAAGCTAACTCCCAGCCCGCCTCGCAAGGTCGAGCTACAACTCTCTATCTGAGTTAGGTATCCCAACTCCCACAAAAAAAATTATTCAAGAGTAAAATCCGACAGCATAACCTCGCACATACCGGACGTGATCCATTGCCCTCCTCTGCCATTTCTTTTATAGAGTTTTCTTAGTGACTAGTTTCCAAAATGTACATTCAATTATTTTTTATTAAATTTTTATTAGGAATATTCTCCCTTGTACATTTGTCACCTAGTCCCTTAGTTGCACCATAAATTCATTTAATTAATTAAATTAGTTTGCCAATTTCCCTCACCCACCTAAAAGCGTTCCTAAAAACACTCCTCAATGTCCCTTTATTCCCTCACATTCCCTTAATGAATGATGCCTTTCTTAAATCTTAGTTGAGTTCATTTTAGGAAAGTTCTCTATATACTAGATTCCTTCTATGTTCCACATCCCTTTTGCAATTAATTTCCCCTTTTTGTCTAAGTTCGAAATAAGCAAGTTTTGCACATAAACAACAATTAATCTTTCAATTAATTGAATCTTCCATTAATTTTAAATTTAATTTTTTTTACCCACCAATTTTCTTCATCCCCCATTTATTAATTGTCTATTAATTTGTTTTCGTTCTCATGGCTTAGAAAAATCGTTTATAAGGGAAATTTTATAATTTTTAAACTTTACTCATGCAACAATTATCTTAAGGATGACAAGGTCAAAATGAGATATTGTTTTCTAGGCACCTAGGTTCATTGACTTAGGAGTGTTAAAAACCATGATGTTCCCTTCAAGACGCACTACATGATCTAAGGGTGCCACTCGCCTTCATTCAAGTTTCATTTATGCGATGTGCCCTTCAAGACACACTACGTGCTCCAAGGGTGCCACTTGCCTTCATTCAAGTTTCATTTATGTGACGTTCCCTTCAAGATGCACTACGTGCTCCAAGGGTGCCACTCGCCTTTTGACTGATTTTGGTAGACGTCCGCCCTTGGAGTCAATACTCTGTCGAGCGACCTTGTGGGAGACTAAGGGCCTCTAAGGAATAAGGACCCTGTCTTATTGCGCACCCCTTAGAATCTTCACGAGGGACTATCTTAGTATGCCCTCACGATATCGTGGATCTCTCGAACTAGGTAATCGTTAACCTATAATTCGAGCCACGGGGGGAGTGCTAGTAGGCTATGGTATAGATGCTTCCACCCCTCTCCCTCAATATATCTGGTTGTCATGCATGACCCCTTTACTCCAAATGTGAGTCTGGTTAGAAAGCTATCATCATCCTACATCAATCAACAAAACATGTCAGCGATCCAAAATCAACATCATAATATACTAGTGATATGTCACATATGCGATAACAAAAATAATCAAAGAATAACAGTTCACTCCCTAACTCGATCTAGAGTCCAAGGAGGTCCATCGATGCCATCAATATCCTCAATCGGTCCAGAGTTCTGCACACTCAAGAAAAACTATTCAATAACACTTGTCGATAAAAATATACTAAAATACATATCATCATATCCACAACATCATCATAATCCATAAGCAAAACAATCAATCATATAATGAACCAGATCACTTGAACACAAGTGTCCTCAAAGAATAAGCCACATCAGGTGCGCGCAAGTGTCCTCAAAGAATAAGCTGCATCAAGTGCGCACAAGAGTGAGATGTTACATACACTCCCTCTTGTTTTAAACTTCATCCTGAAGTTTCATAGTATATAAGTGAAGAAATAAAGTATCTCACAATATCTAAATTTCTAGCTATCAAACAAAATTGGAAACTACTGACGCATATCATATGCGTCCTCCCAGGTAGCCGAGTGCGGACTATAATTGTCCCACTGGACCTTGACCTGATCAACTTTTCAGCACCGTAGCTGTCGAATGCGATGGTCCAAAATGATTATTGGCTCCACCATGAGTGCACCCTCATTCGATACCTACAAGGAACTCATTTCAATCACATGTGTAGGATCACTAACATAATCTCTCAAAACAGATACATGAAAAACATCGTGCATATGCCTCAAATAATCAGGCAAAGATAGTCTATAGGCCATGAAACCCTTCCTTTCCACAACCTCAAAAGGTCCCACAAACCTAGGAGAGAGTTTAACACCATTTCCAAACTTGATCGAACTCTTGTGCGGTTTCACTCGCAAGAAGAATCGATCACCAACTTCATAACTACGGTCGACACGATGCACATCGACATAACTCTTCTGTTGATTCTATGCTTCCTTTATCCCTTTTCTTATTTTATTCATTTTCTCTTCCATTTCTTGGATCACTTCTGGTCCTACCAAGACCCTATCCTCAAGCTGATCCCAACTCAAAGGCCTCTGACACGGTCGCCCGTAAAGAAACTCGAATGGTGCCATCTTAATGGTGCTTTGATAACTATTGTTGTATGAAAACTCTACCAGTGGAAAGAACTATTCCCAATGCTTTTGTTGGTCCATCATATACATACGCAACATATCCTCCAAGATTTGGTTCATTCGTTCGGTCTTCCCATCTGTCTCTGGGTGATATGAGGTACTAAAGTTAAGTTGGGTTCCCAAGGCCTCTTGGAAACTAGTCCAAAATCATCCTGTAAACACCGATCCTCGATTGGATATGATCCTCTTAGGCACGCCGTGCAAACTCAAAATATTGTCGATGAAAACTCTAGCTATGTCAGGTGCCTCATACATCGTACGCACAGGAATAAAATGTGCATTCTTCATCAGAGTGTCAACTACCATGAAAATTGAGTCATGCCTCCTTTCCATCAACGACAATACAACAATGAAATCCATCGAAATGACCTCCCATTTCGATTTTGGAATAATGTGTGGATGTAGTAATCCTACCAGATGTCTATGTTCACCCTTTACTTGCTGACATTCTAGACATATCAGCACATAATTTACTATGTCCACCTTCATTCTTTTCTTCAATAATAAGGGTTTAAGGTCTGCCGTCATCTTCATGACTCCTGGATGAGCCATGTACACTTCTCTATGAGATTTGTTTAAGATCAAAATTCTCAGCTCGTTGTTGGGTGGTACGTAAATCCGGTTATTATATCTCATAATCCGTCATTGTCCACAATAAATCCCTCAAAGTTTGGTGCCAACATGGTGTTTTGTCCGATAAATTCCTTAACCTCCTTATACCAGTCATCTTCGTGCTGTAAAGTTAGAATATTTTAACATAGATTCGTCTGAAGAGGTATCACCGAAAATATGTGTGTTCTTCGACTCAATGCATCAACCACTCTATTCACCGTTCATTTTATGTAGGTAATCTCTAAATCATACTCGCTAAGAAATTTCGACCAACGCCTTTGTCACGTGTTCAAGTTGCTTTGCGTAAAAATGTGATGTAAACCACAATGGTCCATTTTTAGCTCGAATTTTCATCCAATAAGGTAGTGTCTCCACACTCTCAGGGCATACACAATGGATAATAGCTCCAAGTCATGCGTCACATAATTCTCCTCATGTATTCTTAACTTTATCGAGATGTAAGTGATCACTTGATCATCTTGCATCAAGACTCCAGCTAAGCCTTCTATGGATGTGTTAGTGCCTACCAAGAAGTCCTCATCCATGTCAGGGACTTTTAGTATTGGTGCTATCATAAAAAAACCCCTGATCCTTTAAAATGATTCCACACATTTCTCAGTCCACACAAACTTCTTGTTTTTCTTTTGCAATTCTGTAATAGGATTCACTATTTTAAAAAAAACCTCGACGAACTGTCGATAATATCCTTCTAAACCCATGAAGCTATGAACTTATAGAACATTTGTCGATGCAATCCATTCATTATATATTCTACCTTCACTGGATCCACAACGATACCTTCACCGGACATGCCCTAATAAATGAATCTTCGATTGATAAAGAGAGCATTTCGACAGTTTCCCAAACAATTTGTTCTCTCGTAGACATTGTAGTACCAAGCGCAAGTGTTCATCATGTTCTTCCATCGTCTGAGAATATATCAAAATATCGTCAATGAATACTTGAACAAACTTGTCCAAGTATTCATGGAACACCCCATTCATCAAGCTCATGAATACCCTAGGGGTGTTTGTCAGCCCAAACGGTAAAACAATAAACTTGTAATGTCCAAACCTCATCTTAAATGCGGTCTTAGAAATGTTTTCCTCTTTGATCTATAACTGGTGATACCCTGATCTCAAGTTGATCTTCGAAAACATTGTTGCACCCTTGATTTGATCAAACATATCATATTCCTCGAAAACGAGTACTAGTTCTTGATTGTTGACTTGTTCAATTGATGGTAGTCAATGCAGAGTCTCCACGACCCATCCTTCTTTCGTATGAAAATAACAGGCGTACCCCATGGGGACACACTCAGACGTATAAGTCCTAGATCCAACAACTCCTTCAATTTCATTTTCAACTCATGTAACTCAGGGGTCGACATCTGATAAGGCATTCTTGCTGTCGGTTCAGTTCCTGGTTTTAGGTCGATGGTAAATTCCAATTCCCTCTCAGGTGACAACCCTGGTAACTCCTATGGGAAAACATCCGCAAATTCTCGTACTACCGGAAGGCTCTAGTCCTTCTGCCACTCCCTTTTCATTCAACACAAGGATTGAATATATCTTGCATCCCTTTTTCACGCTCTTCTAAAGTTGTAGGGAAGAGATGAACCTTAGGGAAACTACCTAGTTCCTACCTATCATTACACGTCTCTGTCCCTCATCATCGACCAAACTCAACCATTTCATCTTACAATTGAGTATCGCCTCATGCAATTCCAACCAGTCCATACCAATCACGAGGTCATAAGATCCTAAGATAGTGACATACAGGTTGGCCTTTGTGACAAAATATCCCACGTTAAGGCTACAACCCATAAAATTTCCTCCAACATTCAGTTTGGCTCTCGAAGCAATTTCTACGTAGCTAAACTCATCCTGTTCGATTGCCTTTGCCTTAATTCTTTTTAGCATTGCACCAGAAATAAATCTCTCTGTAGCACCTGGATATATCAAAATACTAAGGGTCTGGTCAACGATGGTACTTGACGTCTCGAGCATAGTAGACTGGTGCTCGACCTGGCGGTTATTTACCACTGCATGAATCCGATGGGCCTTGCCCAAATCTCCCACGGTAGTGTCTAGATGATCCGGCTACTCTGGCCCTCTCAACTAGGAAGGCATGCTAGTAATGTGGATCTACACATGTTCAACACTCGATCTTTGGTATAGTAATCTTGGTCCCCAAAGTAGAAGTTGACGACCCACCGGCCTGAAACTCTAGTCTGTTCTTATGAATAGGCCTAAACTACTGATGGTTCTATGGTCCTTTGTAGGGAGTTCACTGTTGAGGTGCTGGTCACCATGGTGTAGTGAATGTGGATCCTCTCGGAGTGCCTCGATAGCCTGGTGGATGTATAGCCAGTGTCTGATGCTACAACACACCAGATGTCACATGTCTCGTCGGTCTCTGCAGAGTCCTTCTTTAACCCCCGCTGATGAGATCCTCCTCAGCTATGAGGGCCTTCTGGACAACATCGTGCAATGTTTGAGGTATCAAAATCCTCACTTTCACAAAAATGCTGATGTTAAGGCCGAACATGAACTTGTTGACCTTAAGCTTATCGGTATTCAGGTGCAGAGCATACCGAAGAAACTCCAAGAAACAAGCCTCATACTTCATCACTGTACAACCTCCCTGTCGCAAGGAATTGAACTCATTGAGTTGACGCTTGATGAATTCATTAGATATATACCTCTCCCAGAACCGCTCCTCAAACGGTTCCCATGGTATGTATTCAATGACCATGTTCAGTTGTGGCAGGAGCGTCTTCCACCATAGAATATCACTCCCCTTCAGCTGAAAGACTACCATGCAGACCTTCATGTTGGGGGTATATTCGCGAAGTGAAAATCACATTGCCATATTCTCCAACCATGCCTCGACGGTTGCATCATTTGTGGCACCAGATAACTTGAGAAACTTGACCTTCTCGAGTTCTTGATGAACGCTAACAATATTGGCTAGGGCACGCAGTGGACCCTTAGGGGATGTCGATGCCCTGGCCTCATATCTATCCAAATGGATGATCAGGGCCTCTGACATCCTTTGAAAGGACCTCATCAACCCAATCACATCACCCACAACTATCTATTCATGTCTGACGACTTGTTCTTCTTTTTGGGGGTTAGATCCCTTAGGTGTGGATGCTATTGGAGGTGTCAAACCTCCTCCCCTAGAACCACATCGTATGCCTCCGTGATGTCCTCTAACCATGATTAACTGCATGAATACAAATCAATTTAATTAGTGGAAATTTTATAATCAAGTGTATAAACAGTGGAAGACGTAATGATCCCAAGTCGCGGGTCAAACCGGCTCTGATACCATATGTAATGCTCAAGCCCAGGTTCCCATTGATTTTGATCATTTAAGGTCTCAAGGATGGCGACTGTTATGAGGAACAAGAAGGTGTCTACATCCCACCTGACACAATCAAGTCTAAACCGATTAAGCTAAATAACATCATCAACGATCATCTAGGTGCAAGCATTCTAATAACCAATACATGTAACACAAAAATTCCATGGCGCGTGATTAAATCATTCATCAATTACATTAAACAACAACATTATCAAGGTAAGCACATGATCCAATGCCAGCTTAACATATTCACTTATCGATCAATACACACGATGATCCAATCATAAGGAATCATACTACCACATTGTGACAACACAATGGTAAACTAAGGCATAAACATAAACAAACTCTAAACCATCACGCATGACATAAAATCCATTGCGCAAGAAGTCCCAATCTTTAACTATAATATATTATATGAAATCTACAAAATAAAGCACTCAAATATCAATCAAGCTAATCATTGACGCAGACTAACTGCATGCATTACTTTTAATTGCGCAAAAAGTCTACGATCTAACCATCATAAAAAATTATAAGAGCAAGAATCCAACTCCAAAATCGACATGTGATACATATAAATTGGTGCACACAAAGTCAACTCAACATATATTAGTGGCAAAATCAAATCTAAGTAAAAACGATCACATATCATCATATATAAGTGGAAAATTAGAACCTAAGAAATCAATAATCACACTTCAATATATCTAAGTGGCTAAATAGAATATAATTAATTCACATTCCCATTATTTCTATGACCTCTCATCGATATCTACGTGGCGAATAAATGTATTTTTTTTTTTTGAGCCATATTTTTAAATAGTTACCATGATGAGGTAGACATGCCTCCCTTATAACCATGCTATAACTTGATGATGATGATTATTAACGTCCACTAAGACATAATTGGTCTATCGGACCTTAAGAGGGTAAGTGATTACTTGTGATTCTTTAGAATTTTGTTTCTGTGCTCGAAAAGAATTAAGAGAAGCTTTCCAAGATCACCATACTTTTGTTGAGTTAAGAGGTTAGGAAGGTTGGTAGTGTGATCAATATTTTGAAAATTAGATCTAATATGGGTATAGGCTAGACAATCTAAGAGAAAGTGTTTTTCATCTTCAACCTTCTTAGTGTCACAAAGGTGACACACTCTTTCATCCCATGGCATTTTAGGAATTGACCAACGCTCAGTTTCACTATGGAACTCGTGAGAATTTGTTATTATCTTAGCAATGCTTATTTTTTTCTTTACACTTGGAAAAACAGATAGATAATTTTGATCTTGTAGATTAGGGTTGATTACATATTTATAATACCTTAATTTTGTTTTTTCCTCTAAATCTTTATCACACCACATTTTTTCCTTAAATTTTGATTTGACGGTTTTTTTAATAGTATCTTTATTCTGCAAAATGGTTTCTTCCATGATTCCCTAATAGTTTATCCAAGATCGGGCGTGTTTATGCCATCCTCGCTTGAGTCGATGGTGGTTATGAATTGATTTGGAAGCAATTTTAGGTAGCCTCTTGTCTTCCATGTTGTTTAACTTGTTCTTATACATTAGGTATCTAGTCATAGCCATGCTCTTAATGGGGGAGAGGCTTGTTTCTATGAGGGGGATGGGATAGGGTGTATTTCCTTTAATTTTGAGATTACAGGTTATAAAATTCTTTTGTATTCGCTCTATATTTCTCTAGGATTCATGAGAGATACTACAACCCCAGACTTCACATCCATAAATAATAACAGGTGTAACAAGAGACTCAAAGAGAAGCTTCTTCTTATCTGAACTCCAAAGTTCATCTAATTTACAATTGTTTTCAAGCCCATAATAATCTTTCCATCCCCCAATAATCCTTTTCTCAATGCTATAATTCCAATTAAACTTGTGGTGAATATCAATTCCAAGATATTTTTATGAAGTCACTTCCTCCAAGTTATTGTTTTCATATACAAAGGTATCATAAGGGATCTTATTGGATTTAATAATCATGACCTTAGTCTTATCAGTATTAACAATCATACCCATATTGGAGCAAAAATCCTTGAGGATTCTTAGTTGGTTTTCAAGATCATGGGGAATCCTTGCCATAAGAATGATATCATCGGCATAAATAAGAAGATTGATGACTATACCAGTGAGAGTAGGGCCAAAACAACCTTCTTTTTCCAAGCATTCTTCTAATTTATCAATGTATATGCCAAAAAGGGTAGGGGACAAGGGACAACCTTGTTTGACTCCGATATTGCAGTTAATCTCTTTTGACCAACCCTCAATGTTTTTAAACTTAGCAATAATGTTCTCATACATCCTTATTGCAACAACCCTCAACTTGAGATGCACTTTTATCTCTTCCAACCTATTCCAAAGGTTTTTCCTAGGAACCATGTCAAAAGCTTTTCTAAAGTCAACAAAACAACAAAAAAGATTGGTTTTAGTATTGTGGAACTCCTCTGCAATGATCCTAAAGGTAACAAGATGGTCCACAGTTGAATGATATCTCCTAAACCTGGCCTGGCCTTTAGCTCTTTTACCGTGACTTTCTAGCCAAATGCTAATCTTCTTTTCCAAAAGAATTCGATAAAGCTTGGCTAAAATCGGGCTAATCATAATGGTCCTATAATTAGAGGGAATGTTTTTATCCCCATTTTTTAAAATAGGAACAATGAGGCTTTGCGTCCAGGGTTTAGGGAAGCCCTGCTTGACTGCTAAATTGAAGATCTTGTGTATGTGAGGGATAAGGATTGGCCCTCCGATTTTAAAAATTTCAACTTGGTAGCATTCAATGTCCTTAGCTTTCCCATTTGCGAGCCTCTTAACCCTGAACTCTATGTCATCTAAAGAAAAAAATTCTTCCTTTGTAGGGAAAATAGGAATGGTGTCCATGGCATTAGGGAAATCATAAATACTTTTAAGGTAGGAATTCCATTCTGTTAAGGGAATCCTATTATTTTCTTTAGTATTGCGTTTTATAATTTGGCTTCAAAACTTCTTAGGATCCAACTTGTATAGTTGTGAAAGTTTCTCTTGCCTTTTATTGCTATAGTATCTTTTTTTCCTTTTAATTAAGGCTTTGTACATATTGATCTTATCAAGTTTTAAGGGCTCATTAGAAGCATCCCTAATGGATTTCCTAGCAATTTTACATTCTTTATCATACCAAGGGTTGGTTGTTCTATTATTCTTTTTATGGGACACCTCGAAAGAGAGATTGTTAAAGGAAGTGGAAAGGGTAGTTGTAAAATTATGATAGATTTCTTCAATGTTGTCCTTATAAGTTAGGATTTTTAATTTACTATTTAAATCCTTTAAGAAAATGTCAACTTTACTTTTGTCAAAGCACAAGTTTCTTTGATTATCAAAATTCTCTTCAATGGTGCTCCTATGCATGGAAAATTTTAGAGTTAGGGTTAAAGGTTTATGATCAGAGTCAGGCTCATGGTCATTTAAACGGTCAAAAGTTGTTATTTGGTTGGAAACGGGGATATCATATATCACATAATCTACAACACTACTACCTAGCCCATGAATACTCCATTGCAAATTATTAGGTCTTGAGAGCTGCAGAGCTTGACCAAATCAATACCAAACAAATTCTCAATTAGGTCTTCAAAGCTTCATTTGTATCTATTAGATAAAACAAGGTCCTCATCTAGCCATAAAGGATTATGGTTGGAGTCATCACTTAAAATACTAGCTTGTTTAGTTGTAGTCCTAGCATTAAAGTCTCCTAGCAAGAGGATATTACCTTCATTTTTCAAATTATAAATATCTTGTTCTAAATTATTATAGGGAAATTTTTTATCTATATTATTTTTCTTATAAAAAGTAGAATTAATAGGTGCAAAATAACAAATTGCTATATACATCTTCTTAGCATTGGTGTATGAAATTTCTATCCAAATGTATTGATTAAGAGGGTCAATCTTCTGAAGTTGAATGTGAGGAGAAATGTTTTTTCTAATATAAAAGGCTATGCCTCCTATCCCTCTACGGTGGGATTTTTTGTTCCATGTTGACCACAAGACAAATCCTTCCATGTTAGGGACCTTAGACTGCTCATGCTCCCAAGTTTTGGCTAGACAGATAATATAATTACCACTCGGGATCCAACTTATCATAGGACCTTTGCGCCATGGAAAGCCATGACAATTCCAAACAAGGATCCCAAATTCCTATTTATTATTATCCTTCTGGTCTCTATCCCTAATAATAGCTTTTCGATTTCTAATTATTGCCCATTTTCCATCTTTCCTGGCTTCTTTTACCTTTTGAACTTCCTTCCTTAATTCAACTTGGTCTTCGGGAATGAGGTCTTCATTTATAAATATTCCCAACCCTTTTAAGCTCAGATATTTACTAAGTATGCTATATTTATGGTCATTACAACTTACTTTGACACAGATCAGCCTATCTTTGTGATCAATTATTTTTCCTAGCCTCTTTGCTTCTATGAGGTAAGTTGTATCAATTTGTGATTTATTTTTTAATTCTTCTTTTACTATTGCTAGCGTATCCTCCTCTTGTTGTTCTTTTATACCAAAAATTATGAGGTTCAAGGCTCTTTTGTTACGCTCATGGTCCAATTCGATTAGCTTATTCATTTCCTCTTAAATACAAATGTTTTTTTTTTCTTCTTCTTTTCAACACAATACAACTTTTAGAATTAAAGTGATTAAAGTTTCCTACCACCATGCTCGATGTAGATAGGGTGCTAGAGAAGGATTTGGTGTAGTGTCTCCACTATTACCATTAATTGATATATATATATTCACTTTCATTTGTTAGATTCGTTTAGATCACTCAAAAAGTAAATCATTAAAAGAGCTTAACATTCATTGATTGGTATTCGTAAATTAAGATTAAATAATCAATTAAAAAAATAAACTTGATCATTCTTCATAACTATTAAATAAAAACATTTTCACAATTTAAATATCAATTAGTTCCTAATAACATTTTCCGAAATGAATTAGCGAAAACAACATAATTTTTCTTCTAGGTATATCTTGTGATTTTACTATGTAAACATATCATCATCATCGCTAAGGTTTTCGCTCCACAAGTTTTCAAATAATCATTTCAATAATACACCACTACATTGTTAGAAAACCAATGATTATTAATGAAATCTATCGTCTTGGAGTAATTCACGACATTAATTGAGTAAACATTCAGTTCCATTAATAGACCATTTGAATACCATTGAGTCTACATTTAATGACACATTTACCATCCTTAAAAATTACCATAAAAGAATTTAATGATGAGGGTGGACTCCCACCATACAAGGAACGTCCTCTCATTAATCAATCCTTCTTTTTAAAAAAAGATTGACATTAAATCCTAACAGGAAAGGTTGGGATATAGATCCCCATAATTAGCTGGGGTACACGCCTATCAAGTAGGGGTGTGGATATGATCGGGCTGAGGAGAGAGTTAAATCCATGGGGAGGAAACTGCTAACGCAACAAGAAAAGATGGCCCGAATGCTGAAGAATAATGCAGTAATATATTCTAGTTATGAGATTTAAATGAACGCATGGATTCCTGGGTTGAAGTGAAGGGATACGCTTTAGAATAAGCTCTTACCTAGGCGCAAAAATAAGATATTGAGTGTGAGGGTGTAACAATATAAGGAAGAGTGCTTGTGCATATGTTTTGGGCATAGTAAAAATATGAGTGTAAAACCGAGCTAGAGGAAGAATGCACAGAGGTTAAGGCATGGATATGAGTCTCCATATAAACCAAAAGACTAATGAAGCACAAAGGATCCTGGGTGCAATTATCAGTCTTGAGTGTAAGCAAAAATATGAAGGAATGCGCAGAGGATCCCAGGCACAATTATCAGTCTAATAAACTAAGAGGTATAAAAATTGGGAGGGGCCTCAAGAAAGTTTTACTAGAGAAGGGGGCTTCCTTGCTGGTAGATACTGTGTGGAACTAAATAATGGCCTGGCATAATTTCTCGTAACAACCATGATATAAATTATAATATCTATTTTTTAGAATTAGAGGCAGGAATACAATTTCAAAATGAATTAAAAGTGAATTATAATTTACTGTCATAAAATTTCAACGAAATTATATTCTTGATTAATATTGCCACTGAAATTGTAATTATAATTTATATTGCAACAAAACTAAATCTAAGTTGGAATAAATTTCAACTGAATTTAAATGGAAATAAAATTCAGCGATTCACTCAGCCACATAGAAGTGACTTGCGGGTTATCTAAAGATGAAGGTCGTAGTTTTTAAATGGGGGTGTCAACAATAGAGTCCAGTTTACAATTTCAAAAATCAGTGGGATCTAGTTGCACCTTGGATGGTAAGTAGAAGTAATTTAATAAATATATTGTTATCAAGCCTTGATAAAATACCCATACCCGGTTGATTCAAATTTTTCTTAAGGCACATTCTGAAGAAGAAAAAAAACTGCATACATTGTAACTATTATAATAGTTCACAGAGATTTCCCGGAGATTCATTATCAGATCAATTCCAATTGAAATTACCGACTACTCTTACAGAAATTCAATACAATATTCATATACAATTTTTTTTAACTAATTTACCAATGCAAAATTACGCCTACTCACCATAACTGAAGGCAAAGAATCTGAAGTCACTGTCTTGCGCTTGTGCTCTGTCCAAATCCTGTGAGACCTCACCGGTACCTCCTAGCCAATGCTAGGGGTACTCTTCTTCCCCCTGAGCCCCCCGAGCCGTAAAGGGGCCACACACAGAAACCAGAGAAAGATATCTCCTAGCTCGTCTCGCAAGGTCAAGCTACCACTCTCTATCTGAGCTGGGTATCCTAACTCCCACAGAAAAAATCATTCAAGAGTAAAATCTGGCAGCATAACCTTACGCATACCGAACATGATCCATTCCCCTCCTCTGCCATTTCTTTTATGGAGTTTTCTTAGTGACTAGTTTCCAAAATGCACATTCAATTATTTTTTATTAAATTTTTATTAGGAATATTCTCCCTTGTACACTTGTCACCCGATCCCTTAGTTGCACCAGAAATTCATTTAATTAATTAAATTAGTTTTCCAATTTCCCTCACCCACCTAAAATCATTCCTAAAAACGCTCCTCGATGTCCCTTTATTCCCTCACATTTCCCTAATGACTAACACCTTTCTTAAATCTTAGTTGAGTTCATTTTAAGAAAGTTCTCTATATACTAGATTCCTTCTATGTTCCACATCCCTTTTGCAATTAATTTCCCCTTTTTTTCTAATTTTGAAATTAGCAAGTTTTGCACATAAACAACAATTAATCTTTCAATTAATTGAATCCTCCATTAATTTTAAATTTAATTTTTTTAACCCACCAATTTTCTTCATCCCCTGTTTATTAATTGCTTAATTAATTTTTTTGCTCTCATGGCTTAGAAAAATCATTTATAAGGGAACTTTTATAATTTTTAAACTTTACTCATGCAACAATTATCTTAAGGATGACCAGGTCAAAATGAGATATTGTTTTCTAGGTACCTAGGTTCATTGACTTAGGAGTGTAAAAAACTGCGACGTGCCCTTCAAGACACACTACATGCTCCAAGGGTGCCACTTGCCTTCATTCAAGTTTCATTTATGCGACGTTCCCTTCGATGCACTACGTGCTCCAAGGATGCCACTTTCCTTCATTCAAGTTTCATTTATGCGACGTTCCCTTCAAGATGCACTACGTGCTCCAAGGGTGCCACTCACCTTTTGACTGATTTTGGTAGATGTTCGTCCTTGGAGTCAATACTCCATTGGGTGACCTTGTGGGAGACTAAGGGCCTATAAGGAATAAGGACCCTGTCTTATTGTGCACCCCTTAGAATCTTCATGAGCGACTGTCTCAGTATGCCCTCACGATATCATGCATATCTCGAACTAGGTAATTGTTAACCTACAGTTCGAGCCACGATGAGAGTGCTAGTAGGTTTTGGTAGGGATGCTGCCACCCCTCTCCTTCAATATCTCTGGTTTTCATGCATGAACCCTTTACTCCAAATGTGAGTCTAGTTAGCAAGATATCATCATCCTACATCCATCAACAAAACATGTCAACAATCCAAAATCAACATCATAATATACAAGTGATATGTCACATATGCGATAACAAAAATAATCAAACCATAACAGTCCACTCCCTGACTCGATCTAGAGTCCAAGGAGGTCCATCGATGCCATCAACATCCTCAATCGGTCCATAGTTCTGCACACTCAGGAAAAACAAGTCAATAACACTTGTCGATACAAATATAATAAAATACATATCATCATATCCACAACATCATCGTAATCCATAAGCAAAACAATCAATCATATAATGAACCAGATCACTTTCACGCAAGTGTCCTCAAAGAATAAGCTGCATCAGGTGAGTGTAAGAGCGAGATGTTACATACACCCCTTCTTGTTTTAAACTTCGTCTTGAAGTTTCACAGTAATAAGTGCATAAATAAAGTATCTCACAATATCTAAATTTCTAGCTATCAAACAAAACTGGAAACTATTGACGCATATCATATGTGTCCTCACAGGTAGTCGAGTATGGAATATAATTGTCCCACTAGACCTTAACCTGATCGACTGTTCAACACTGTAGCTGTCGAATGTGATGGTCCACAATTCCTATTGGATCCGCCATGAGCACACTCTCGTTCGATACCTGCAAGGAACTCATTTCAATCACATGTGTAGGATCACTAACATAATGTCTCAA
>SNQJ01S0017966.1:32075-56637 GCA_010110895.2 Picea sitchensis | reverse complement strand
TTGTATCAATTTGTGATTTATTTTTTAATTCTTCTTTTACTATTGCTAGCGTATCCTCCTCTTGTTGTTCTTTTATACCAAAAATTATGAGGTTCAAGGCTCTTTTGTTACGCTCATGGTCCAATTCGATTAGCGTATTCATTTCCTCTTTGATGGGTTTGATATCCAAATTTTTTTCCATATTACTGAGCGTCAAATTGTTGGTTAGTTTTCTTCTAGCTCTTTAATCCTATCTCTCAAGTTGTGATTTTCTTCAACCCTTCCTTCTTGGGTTGATTGTTTATGTTTTTCTATTTCTTGAATTCTATCCTTCATTGTCTGCAATTCACTCTTGAACCCTAAGAATCTATCCTCTATTTGAGTTTGAATGATATCCTTAATTTTTTTATCAATCATTGCCTCTAGCTCTATTTGGAGTTTTGCGTCTCTTTCTTCACTCATTTTTTCTAATGTTTCTAACTCTATTTGGATTTTGGCATCTCTCTCTTCTCTTTTTTTTTCTATTGATTCCATATAATCGTAAAGGATCTCTAGGGTGATTTTTGGGGGCCTCCCCTTGTTAGGATGAGTTTTTGGAATAGGTGGTGGAGTGATCATATTGAAAAGAAGAGAAAAAAGATGTAACAATTATTATTATGGATTGCCTTTATCTCTTAAATCAACTTTTACTTCTGAAACTTAAAATAAATAAATAAATAAAATACATTTAAATCTCTTTACGTAAAATTAAAATTGAATCAAAGTAAAAAGTGACTCACCTCATTTATCAGATGTCCAAATGTTCAACCCTTTGAAGAAACCAAAACTAATTTCGGTAGAGAAGTCCAGAGAAACTACAGAGATTATTCTGGGTAAAAAGGGTAAAAACTACAGATATTTTTCCCGTTCAAAACCCTAGATATATAATCTTAGAAATAAAATATCTCCTTAAAAAAAAAAATATTAATGGCGTTGAAAACCCTAGATATATAATCTTAGAAATAAAATATCTACTTAAAAAAAAAGTATTATTCCCGTTCAAAACCGTAGAGAACTAGTATGCCCATTCCAAACCGCGGGGAAATATTAATTTCAAAACTGCAGAGAAATAGTATTCATGTTCAAAACCACGGAGAAATATTATTTCTGTTCAAAACCGCAGAGAAATATTATAAATGTAATGCCAAAAAACTATCTAGGTTATAAATACAACTAGTTATGTAAATATTCATAATATTAATTTTGTACACATTTTTAATTTATTGTAAGGCGACAATAAAAAATAAAAAATAAATAATTATATATGTACGACAATATCTAAAAAAAATTAAATAAGTCTCGATTCATACTAAAATTGAAGCTAGCAAGTATCAAGAGGAATCAAATTTATTAAGGTTATTTTTTTTATCATTTAATATGAAGAAATTAATACATGACATAGAATTAAATGATTAAAAAATATACACATAAATTAAAGTGACAATTTTAAGTGCATAAATATTTATAGAGTGTGAATTTTCAATTCATATAAAATTATAAATAATTAATTTTTTTAAATAAAAAATTAACTGTTTTTTTTATGGTTAAAGTTAATATAACTACACAATCAAAAACAAATTTTCAATATAAATACAAATATAAAATATCATAAGGTAAGGTAAACTCTAAAAGCATAAAAAAATAAAGAATAAAAATAAATAACTACATATGTATGTGACAACATCTAAAAAAAATTAAATGAGCATGGATTCATATTAAAGTTGAAGCTAGCATCAAGAGGGATCAAATTTCTTAAGGTGCATTTATTTTATCATTTAATATGAAGGAATTAATACATGACACGGAATTAAATGATAAAAAAAAAATACATTGTGTTTACATAAATTAAAGTGACAATTTTAAGTGCATAAATATTTATAGTGTGAATTTTAAATTCATATAAAATTATAAATAATTGATTTTTTAAAATAAAAAATTATTGATTTTTTATGGTTAAAGTTAATATAACTACACATTCAAAAACACATTTTCAATATAAATACAAATACAAAATATCATAAGGTAAGGTAAACTCTAAAAACATAACTAATATAAAAATACAAATATTGTATTTCTTATAACTAAGTAAAAGAGAGCCAAAAATATATATATATTCATATGAAATAAAATTACATTATTCACATTGAAAATCTAAATTAAATCGAAGAATACATGTTCAAATTTTTACTATATCTATAAAATGAATTTCCAAAATCATTGTATTTCATCTAATGATCCAAAATATCATAATGCTTTATAAACGTTGGCCCTCATTTGTTGTTAAATTAAAAGGTATGTTGTTAAAGCATGTCACCAGTCCCAAAGGACATGTTAACAACCAAGTCAACAATCTCTCCCTCAACACCAACCAAGCGAACTCGAACCCGAGACCTTTGGCTCTGATACCAATTGTTGGCCCTCATTTTTCGATAAAGAAAAATGTTGAGCTATTAGTTTCTGAGACAACCGCCAGAGTTAATGGATTAGTTTCCAATACAACCACTACAATTAACGGATCCACAGGGAGGTTGTTAAACCATGTCATGAGTCCCGAAGGAGGTGTTGACCACCAAATCAACAATAAATTTATACAATAATATTATAATAAAAGTTAATGGTTATAAATTAAGTTTTTGAATTTTATAATTAATGTTATTTCCAATTGTAAAAGAGATAACAAGCTTAGCAAGGAAAGTTTTGGTCACGTTAGAAGTTTATATTTAAAAACAAAGTTTTGAATAGAAAAAATGGCAAATTATATAAATGTAGAAATAAGCCCATAATGACTCTCCAGTGAATCAATAACAACCAAACATGTCATAATAATTTCTCTCAAATCAAATAAAATGAAAGAGAAATTTGTTTGTATACACTAATAGCTTCAAATCTAAGCCTATATAGTAAGTAGGAAATATATATGAACTTTAGACTACATAGATCTATCTCTCAACTCTTGAAGAGATCAAATGAAAAGAAAATGTAAATTTATTTCATAAAAGAGCTATAATACATATAGTGAAGTCTCAATATCTTTTGAAAAAAGTTAGTAGGCAGGAAGAGGAAGGTGTCCTCTATAACATATCCAAATTCCAAACCTTGATTCCAAGCGATAAGAGCATGTTAATAAAAATATATCAGACCCCTATCAATATTGAAAACATGGAAGCTTGAAATAAAACTAAAACAAAACTAAAAATATTTTTTTAGATGTGTGGGATTGTCAAAAATCGGGGATGCTCCTAAATCGCCCTAATTGGAAATGTAACCATATTTCTCATAAGGTCATTGATAAATCAACAACCACTAGATATCTATGTCTTTTCTTTATTTTCTTCTTCCTTCTCTACCACACTATATACCACTCATACTTCCTTCTTCTATGCTTTGCATCCTTCTTATTCACCTTTGTAATCCATAGCTCTATGAACTACAGTTATAGGTAATATCGAATACCTGCCTCTCTCTCTGTTAAATTTTCTTGGTCCACCTTCAACGATATCATTGCAATTTGTAGTAACTTAAACCCAATTGCACGTAATGCCTCATACTTATACCATTCATTGGTGCTTAGTACCTCCCCATCCTCTGTCTTCTGCACCATTATCACTGTCTCAACAAACTCCCCCATGCTTGCTACTCAAGCATCTCCTCATTTTTATTTTATTTCACTACAACCACTCCTCTATTGTTGTAATCATCGTTGGAGCCACTCTGCATATCCACTTTCCACTACACATGTTCATCTTCACCATGCTTTGACATCAATTTTTCTTCTTACAAATGTCACTCCATCATGAACAACTCTACATCTATGCACATCTTCACCTCAACATCTTCTTCATTTTGACAACATCATTGTTGCATCTTTAGCTCCTCTTCTTTTTCTTTTTCCATGCATTCCACTGCACTTACAACAAAATCAACAAACAAAACATTATAGGAATCAAACATTCCCATCTACAACTCCCACGTTGGCATTTATCTTGCCATGCCACTCTCTTCTACAATACCATCTTCTAATACAACATCACTTATTGTTGCAACGTCTCTCATTTTCAACTTTAAACTATTGAATACCACTCATCTCTACAACATCTCTTCTTTATGCAACATCATCCAATCCTACAACAACATCTTTGGTCTACACATACACTTTCTTAGGAAGACTAATATTCATTGTTACTTGTAATGTCCCCACTTTGGGACATCATCACAGTGCAGAGGTTTATGATGACCAGAGTAGCCAGATGGATGTTATAGCAAGTACAGGGGTTATTGAGAAGCATTGTGGGGTCCAACTTGCATTACTCATCCTATTTCATCATTATGAGCCATTCCGCATAGATTGGCTTTGGTTCCGAGGCATTCCGACGATTTCCATGGTTTTGAGTATTTTTGGCTATAAGTCAATTAAATTCACTAAAGAGGTCATTTTGGGCACATTACTTGGAGGAACCTCTTAGTGTAGTATCTCATTGGAATCGGGAGAAGAAACAATACAGGATGTGATGCTGAGAAGTGACTTTCAGTGACCAGGGAAGCCACAAGGAGAGATAAGGCAGTTTTCAGAGGTAAAAAGGTTAATTAATTAATTAAAGTGATTTAATTAATTAATTAAATATTAATAAAATGAAAGTCACTTTGGAGGGACAAAGTGAGCAAAAAGTATAAAGAAAAGGCAGGCGCCTCTACTCATTCATTCATATATGATAATATTTTGATATCTGGCTTCTAGCTAGTGATCCAACATTGGGGGTTTTGAGGGTTTTGACTTAACAAACCCTAGAGGACGATTCAATGGTGAATGATTCCACCTAGCTTGTCCCAAGCCTAGTCTCGGAGGTGCAATACTCTCCCACACCATTCTAGTTCAGTTCTACATCAGTGCAGGAGGGTTCTACACCAGCCACAGGCATAGGAAGAGAAGGAGGGCACACCATTGGGGGTTTCCAGCAAGGGGGGTGCACCATTCTTGGAGAGAGATTCATTGCAGGTGATTGGCAGGGATCTTGGAGATTCTATAACCTGGGTTTTCATTGCATGGCCTTGGACATCATATCTAGTCCATTCATGAGGAGTTTCATGTGCCATTTGATTTATTAGATGCATGGGAAGAATTGGAGGAGAGGAGAAAACTTCAGAAATTGGTTTCAGTCATTTGTTAGCTCAGATCTTCACCATATCGCTTGGGACTTCACTAGGGAGGTAAATAAGCCTCGATCTATCATTCTAGCAGTTTTGTGGAGCATTTGGAGGCATCTAGAAGTGAGGATGATTTATCTAGGGTTTCAGGCATCTAAGGGGGCTCACCATATCTTGGAGGGGGTTCAGATCCATAGGGTTTGAGGGAGATCTTGGAGATTCGGGCACCTAGGTTGTTCTTTCCATCACCCGATCTATTGGTTGGCATCTTTCTTAAGGTGATTGGACACATTTGGCAGCAGGGCTGAATTATTGAGGAGCTTTAACATTCCAACAGGACGTGGCATCTTCCAGTGGGGGTTTGGCACTTCATATGGCCTAGATCTACCTTGCCATTGGTCTTCATCTCTTATCCAGCCTTGGGGGATTATTTTGTATTATCGGGAGATTTTTGTAGCAACTTTATTGTCTATCTTCTTAGCCATCTATTGAGCATTCTAGATCGGCATCTTCATTGTAGCAGGTTCCTCTATTTCATGAATAAAACCATATTTGAGATGTTTTGGCTTGTCTATCATATTGCATATGGTTGAGGTATGTTCCATGATTGTATCTTCTTGTTTATAGCTGCATACACACATATAAACACATCAGTAAACCCTAAGGCCGAAATCAAGAGGCCATTCAACAAGTAAACACATGTAAACAAGTAGGCCAGCAAAGTGTTTGATGAAATGCCACAACCAACAAAAGTTTTAAAAGACACCCAAAACCATGATGTTCCTGGCATAATGGCTTGGGATCATTACAGTGGTATCAAATCTTAGATTCCTTCCAACCTGTGGGAATTAGCACATGCATGCAGAGCCATAGAGGGGTCTTCCATACGAGGAGATGGATATTGTGGATTTTACTAGAGAGACTGTACGTAGTAGATGGGAATACTACTATGACCTTAGTGAGGAAAATAGGGCCCTAATAACCTTCCAACAATATTTATCCTTGAAATATACTAGGTGGAGAACAGATAAGATTACATTCCAGGTCAAACAAGCAGAGGAATACATGGCCACAAAAACTAGATGGAGGGAAGCACAGAGAAACCCCACACCCATTAGGAGCATGCAACTTTGCTACAGTTGCAAGGTGCCTTGGGAAACAGATCATAGGTGTAGGGGTAAGGGTAAGAAGCATATCATTGAGGTGCACTATGACATTGATGATGGGGTGTGCGAGGATGGAGAGATAGATACTCTTTTGGAGAAGTCCGATGATGATAGTGACTCTTGCACAGAGGCTAGTGATAGTGACTCTTGCACAGAGGTGGAAGATTCTAGCACACTTGAGGAAGATAGTGACCCTTGCACGTTGGAGGGGCAGTTGGATGGACATGACGATAGCACTAGTGTATCAGCAGACATATCACAGACCATTGATTACCTTACACCTCAGCAGAGTGGTGACACTAGTGAGGATTCACACGTGTTAACACCTAGAGATGATGAGATTCCTTTGATGGACGTGACACATCTGTTGTATTTTCAGACATCCATGATAGCCACGTCATAGGAGGATATCAGTGGCATGTCATATATGATGGAGGAGCCTTGTGTGAGGGATGAACACCATGGACGCATAGAACCATAGATCCAGGAGGAGACACAGGACGTGCAGGTAGTTGATCCTACACTTATAGGTCAGCATGAGGAGATTGAGTCACATCTTTTGGAGACTCCATTAGTTGAGCAGAATGTGGATGCTGACAGGTTGATGGAGCACTTACTTCTAGGATCGGCCTGCATTGATGAAGATGCACTCTTTATTGGTCAGGATGATAATGACACGTGTCTGGATACATCTACATGGGATCCATGCGTAGATGATAGTAGCAGGGTGAGTGCACAGGAGGATACAAATGCTCGTACAGGATATAGTGTGATTCAGAGGGAGATAGCACCTAGTGATGGGGTGAAATGGAAGACAGGAGGACCCAACAACATAGTAGACAATGGGTAGTTCAAAATTTTATCTTATGCAGAGAGTGTTTTTGGGGACTCCAGAGTTGACAGTAGCAGTGAGGGATATGAGGTGGCACCTCAGCATGACCATGATCAGAAGCCACACCACTTAGCAGCACAGTTGAGATTCAGTGAGGCTATGATCATGGCAGCCACCAAGCACAGTGATGACATGCATGCATTGATGGCAAATTACTACTGGAGAGCGTCAGTGGCACATGGTAGTTTAGATGAGGGAATTGCCATGGATGATTTTCATACTCTTAGGGAGAGAGTATCTGTGATGAGGACTGACTACCAACAATTGTTGACTGACAAAGATTATCTATTGAGGGTTGGTGATATGTATCATGAGGCTATGAGGGAGCAAGAGTTGGAGATGGAACGAATCACTCAAGATTTGGAGAGCACTCGAGGATTCTTGATAGGAACATAGACAACCCTTCAAGAATCAGAGTCTAGGTCAGATGAGTCTCTTGAGGATATTTGTCAAAGATCCACTTCATGTGTCTTAGTTGACACTCATATGTATCAGTCAGTCATGTTGATAGAGGATGTTGGTGATCTAGCAGGGGAGCACCAGTTGATGGAGGACACTTCCATTTGTGCTCCGAGAGCAGTTGACCTCCATGTAGAGGTTGATGCAGTAGTATGCCCAGGATCTATGATGCAACATGAGTCTACAGGAGATGACATGAGTATGTCAGAGCATATAGTGATTAGTTATAACTCACAAGTACATGCCAAGATGTATGGTGTACTTCCTTGCAGGGAGGAGACACACTTAGGTGAGCATGCAAAGGCCACTCCTTTGCAACAGCATATGGTTATGAGATATCACCTTCACGATTTCAGCAGTTGTGTGGGTGATAGGAGATGGAGATTGGTTTACCAGCAGTTAGGGGAGTTACTTCTAGTTGTACCTGATGATTGGGGTTTAGTGAGGGCTACAGGTGAACAGTTATCAGGGGTACAGGTAAATGTTCTCTTGGTCGAGTCCTTGGGATTGACCGAGGCAGGTGGCATTTTTTAGCCCTCCAGTCAGCTACAAATGTCTTTGTTACCTTTTCCTGACACTTTTATCATGGACAACAGCATGGGGAGAGATAGACAATGGCAAAGGGCATGGGGAGTGCCTAGGCCAAGGCCACCTTACATGAGTATCTTTACGGCATCCAACTGGATAGAGATGGATCATCATAGGCAACCAATTGAGACTTGGTGTGTGATAGAGAGCATCAAGGGCCAGGTGATAGTAGACGAGCATAAAGGGCTTCTGACAGTGATCAATCTCACATAGGAGCAGTTAGAGAAGATTGGAAGTGATGAACTTCCAAGTTTTCCATGGGATCCGAGAGTCCGTTTTGTTAGCAGGATGTTCTTGTTGACCCAGGTTGCGCCAAAGAGCCACACACTCCACCTTGGTTTGGTTTGGAGTGGGCCTGTAGGTACTTGTCATATGGGGTGAGACCTTTTCTCTCGCTTGATCATCATGATAGGGCATGGAGATGTTTGGACAGGTACTTCTTCTACAGAGGTGTCTTCACTGATACAGTTTCTGGACAACAGGTCTAATGGTCACAGGTATTTTAGTTGGAGGACCCAGGAAAGGAGGATTCAGGATGTATGCGGGAGCAGAAGTCATGGTCAGAGTAGTGCAGGGCTAGTAGGGTGATCTTCGACAGAGGTTAGCATGGGACCCAGGAATTGCAGGGCTGGGCAGTTTACTGACTGATAGAGGCGAGTGGACCTTTGCAAGGGGAAGTTGTTCTAACTTTCCATTGAGCTTCAGTGTTGAGAGGAGCGCATCTCTTGCAGGTGTCTCACGGAGGTCTTGCAACACCTCATTCTGGCATCAACATGTGCAGTTGATGGAGGCCGTATGGATATTGGTAGAGACTTGGAGGATGGATTCATTCCGAGATGAGGCCATGTGTCTTATGCAGGAGACTCTTGGAGTTGATGTATTTCAGGGTTATGCTTCGCAGGGGCTATTAGTTCATGAATTGATATGGGACCCAAGGAGAAAAGTTCATGAGTATTCATCCTCGGATGGGTTCTACTGTGTATTCCATAGGTGGACATGGGATCCTGGTATTTTATTTGAGGGGATTTGGTTATTGCTTGAGGACAAGACATTTTCTAGTAGGGAGGACTGTAATGTCCCCACTTTGGGACATCATCACAGTGCAGAGGTTTATGATGACCAGAGTAGCGAGATGGATGTTATAGAGAGTACAGGGTTTATTGAGAGGCATTGTGGGGTCCAGATTGCATTACTCATCCTATTTCATCATTATGATCCATTCCACACAAACTAGCTTTGGTTCCGAGGCATTCCGAAGATTTCCATGGTTTTGAGTATTTTTGGCTATAAGTCAATTAAATTCACTAAAGAGGTCATTTTGGGAATATTACTTGGAGTAACCTCTCAGTGTAGTAGCTCATTAGAATTCAGAGAATCAACACTACAGGATGGGATGTTGAGAAGTGACTTTCAGTGGTCAGGGAAGCCACAAGGAGAGATAAGGTGATTTTCAAAGGTAAAAAGGTTAATTAATTAATTAAAGTGATTTAATTAATTAATTAAATATTAATAAAATGAAAGTCATATTGGAGGGACAAGGTGAGCCAAAAGTATAAAGGAAAGGAAAGGGTCTCTACTCATTCATTCATGTATGATCATATTTTGATATCTGGCTTCTAGCTAGTGATCCCAGCATTGGGGGTTTTGAGGGTCTTGACTTAACAAACCCTAGAGGACGATTCGGTGGTGAAATATTCCACCTAGCTTGTCCCAAGCTTGGTCTCGGAGATGAAATACTTTCCCACACCATTCTAGTTCGGTTCTACATCAGTGCAGGAGGGTTCTACACCAGCCACATGCACAGGAAGAGAAGGAGGGTGCACCATTGGGGGTTTCCATAAAGGGGGGCGCACCATTCTTGGAGAGAGATTCATTGCAGGTGATTGGCAGGGATTTTGGATATTCTATCACCTGGGTTTTCATTGCAGGGCCTTGGACATCAGATCTAGTCCATTCATGAGGAGTTTCAGGTGCCATTTTATTTATTAGATGCATGGGACGAATTGGAGGAGAGGAGCAAACTTCAGAAATTGGTTTAAGTCATTTGCTATCTCAAATATTCACCATTTCGCTTGGGACTTAACCAGGGAGGTAACCAAGACCTGATATATCATTATAGCGGTTTTGTGGAGCATTTGGAGGCATCTAGGAGTGAGGCCGATGTATCTAGGGTTTCAGGCATCTAGGGGAGCGCACCATATCTTGGAGGGGGTTCATATCCATAGGGTTTGAGGGAGATCTTGGAGATTCGGGCACCTGGGTTGTTCTTTCCATCACCCAATCTATTGTTTGGCATCTTTCTTGAGGTGATTGGACACATTTGGCAGCAGGGCTGAATTATTGAGGAGCTTCAACATTCCAACAGGACGTGGCATCTTCCAGTGGGGGTTTGGCACTTCATACGACCCAAATCTACCTTGGCATTGGTCTTCATCTCTTATCCATCCTTGGGGGCTTATTTTGTATTATCGGGAGATTTTTGTAGCAAATCTATTGTCTATCTTCCTAGCCATCTATTGAGCATTCCAGATCAACATCTTCATTGTAGAAGGTTCCTCTATTTCATGAATAAAAGCAGATTTGAGATGTTTTGGCTTGTCTATCATATTGCATATGGTTGAGGTATGCTCCATGATTGTATATTCTTGTTTATAGATGCATACACACATATAAACACATTAGCAAACCCTAAGGCCGAAATCGAGAGGCCATTCAACAAGTAAACACATGTAAACAAGTAGGTCATCAAGGTGTTTGAAGAAATACCACAACCAACAAAAGTTTTAAAAGACACCCAAAACCGTGATGTTCCTGGCATAATGGCTTGGGATCATTACATTACTTCTTAATTTTTCTACGCGTACTCCTTCACCTTAATCTTCCCATTGCATTATTTTGTTGCAGATCCTTCTTCTACACATACACTCCCTTGTGTAGATTGCTACTCTCCACTACTTCTAGAGTTCACCTCAATCATCACCTTGCATTCTTCTATTGTAAATATTTATTTGTCACTCACCTTTGGCATGTTATCCAAAACATGCATTTAACACACATTTTCCTCAACAATATGTATCACTCTTTCACAGTCAACATTGTCTACAACCACCTATGGACTTATGACAAAAACCTTTATTTTTCCAGACGGATCATCCAACAATCTCAAAATATTTTTCCTTTGTTGAGGGATCTTTACCACTTCTGTGAAAGGGAGAGTTATTCTTAGCTTACTCAAGTCCTCTACAACATTGTATTTCATCAGGGTAGGGTTTTCCATCAGACGTTGCTTCTTGCTTCCACCACTATCTGTCATATTTTCATTTGTCTATTTCTCATTCACCTTTTCTTTATATTTTTCATTTTCCTTTTTGGAATCATTTTTATTCTTGGATTTATTTACAAACGCTCGTTTCTGGGCAACATTCTCTTGTGAGTCAAGTTCATTGTCGCCTTCTTCAAATGTATGCATAGACATCTCACATCCATCCATTTGTACATTTTCAGAAATTTCATCACGTAAATAATTGTTCCCTTGCTCAACCATTTGCTCACAATATACATCATCCATAATAGATGCATTTGGGGTTGGTTTCCTGGGAACCCTTTGTCTTTGCGGATTATCATTTTTTTCAAACCTCACTCTGTTTTCTTGAGGAGGGNGTAAATAATTGTTCCCTTGCTCAACCATTTGCTCACAATATACATCATCCATAATAGATGCATTTGGGGTTGGTTTCCTGGGAACCCTTTGTCTTTGCGGATTATCATTTTTTTCAAACCTCACTCTGTTTTCTTGAGGAGGGTTGCGTCTTTTCTCTTGGACTGGAATTATCGAATTTGCTACATAATTATCTCCCCTTCTTAATCTAGTTATCTCATTTTTCATTTGCCTGATGGTTATATTCATCTGTAAAATTTCAATTATTTGCTTAGTTTCTTGTGCTGCAACAGGGTCTACCTTCACATCTGGTATGGTACCCTTAAAAAATCCTCCTCTAATTGTTTGATTTAGGATGGGTCGTGGCCTTTGTTATTCGTTCCTTCTTGAGCTAGAGGTTCCTTGATCATCAATATTTAGGCCTCCCAGCTACCTCTGTACTTTTCCCAGGATAATATTGGGGTCAACAACCATCTCAATCATAATTATTCCATCTCAGTGGCCTTAATCATTGCTTCCTCCAAGGTATCCATCTGGGATGTTCTGATAACATATTTTACATTTGGGGGCATCACAATATTATAACTACCATGTATCACTGGGTCATTAGGTATTTTATCTTCTGGAATCTTACTCAAGGTTTTATTGAACCTGAGATTAAAATCTCGTATTCTCTCATTCTTCCTCAAACCAATCTGGGTAAAATTGGTGAGAATGGTATGATATGAAACTAGAGGAGAAAATATAGTCAGGAACATGGCTTCAAGGTCATTAAATGAGCCAATTGACCTATTAGGTAATGTCATATACCATTCATAAGCTCATCCTGATAAGGTCTGAAGAAATAACCTTACCATTACATCGCCATATTCGACATGATCAAAATCACAAACATCAAGAAATAAGTTAAGATGTCTTTTGGAATCAATTGTTCTATCTCCCGAAAATTATTTCAAGATACCCTTAGGGAGAACAGGGAGGTCATGTTTCACACCTCAAATATTTAAGGGGGAATACCTTACTCTTCTTCGGTTTCCAAATATTAGGTCTTCTTGATTTCTTGCACCACGTCCTTCACCTCCTTGTCTTTCTTCATGAGGTTATTTTCGTGGTTTTTCTTGTGGTTGTTCATTTCTTCCTGCCATGTCCAGAGATATTTCAGGAATATGTTTTCCACTTCTTAGAATACAAAGTTGCTTGTTTTTACTTATGGTAATGGGTCCCTTGTATTTTTCCAACTTCAATACCGACCTTGTTCTTGTGTTGCTCTAGTTGGTCTTTTGTTTCTTTGGTCTTGGAGTTCGTCTCTCCTCTGTCTATGGAGGATTTCTCTTTATTCCTCTTGGACCAATGTTTGCCAAGATATTTCCAATTCTTCTTCAGTCTCGACTATCGTTATTACTAGAGTATATAGCTGATGTAAGATGCTTCATTGATTATTTAATCCAATTTCCAGGTGGGGTTGATCAATCTGGGGCAAAGTCATGTATCTTTCAAAAGATGCTAAACCATATTTCAAATTTCAATTCTTCCCTAGTATGGTCACCAAAAATGTTGATTCTTGAATCTGTTAGGACCGAAACGACAACCTCACATGGATACAAATCCCCCTGCATTTTTATAGAGGTGGTACTCCTCTTTGTTTCAATATTTTCTTGGAATTCTAGATTTTCTTAAAATAAGATAGGACTTTGGGAAAGTCTGTCGTGATATTCAAAGAAATATAAAGATTACAGATTTTTTTTTATTTTTTTTTTTAAAGAGAGTTCCAGAGAGATGACCAGGAACCTCACACATCACATATTTGGTAAAGATAAACAAAATCTCCTCATATCCAACATAGTTAAACTAAATATTTATGATCACATAAAATAAAAGAAGATGGTATGCACGCATAAGAGAAATTTAATAGAGAAAAGACATGGGGAGATCAAATAAATATAATGATAGATCAATCTCTAAAATTTTATACTAAAAAAACTGAGTTATAAAATACAGTCAAAATTGATCTTGAAATAGTTCTCTTGGGATTTTTGAAAAAAAATATAGAGTCTCTTACAAAGCCTTGAAATTTAAATGTGTTTGTCCTTAGGACTGGGATTGGGGCTCCCACAGACCATAAATCAAATATAAACAAGAAGTAAGTTGTGGAAAGAATATGGTGGGAAATGACAGAGCAGAAATACCTGGAAAGAAGACAAGGAGAATTTATCATATTTCAGTTAAACCTTTCTAGTCAAAGAAGTGAAGTAACTGGATGAAAGCCTGATAAAGAAAGAAATATATGGTTAGCATGAACTTACTATGATGGTATCTCCTCCCCTTCAATTTTTTTATGTTGTCCTTTTATTGTTCTCATTGATGGTTATAGGAATCGTCTCAACTGTTGCTTCTTGGCCTTCTTTGGTTAATTTGTCAATTACCTTTTTAAACCAATATTCAATGTAGTTTCTCATTCGTGCAACATTTATTTCATGCTTGATTTTAATATTGAACAATTCTCCTTCCAAGTCTCTTAAGTCATGATAAATTCCATGTATCACCTCCTCAATATCTTGATTTTTCACGGAATAATCAACTAACCAATTGTCTATTTCTTCTTCCTTATATTCGAATATGCCATCAACTTGTTTCTTTGTTAGAAACATTTACTTGAGAATTAACTTAGGGTATTGTACCTCATTAGTGCTTCCATCCATATCTATCTATATGATTCTTTTGAACAATTCTTCTCTTTTTAGTATATCTTTGTTGCATGCTTGGACAATGTTATTCAGATTCTTGATCTTTTCCTTCCAATAAGCATTTAGTTGTTTTAATCGACTTGGAGAAGGAAGATCCTCTTCTCTTCTCTTCAATTCTGTCATGTTTCAGACTTCAATTCCAAATGGCAAGACAACATTAGTGTATGAACCTTCTTCATTCTTTAAATCAGCTTGTAGATACTCATGAAAGGCATGTGCCCTTGAGCCGAAAGAAACAATATTTTTTGATACCTCCCATGATTTTGTTATCAGTAAATAGAATCGTCGAGAGAATCCTCGGTTTCCTTGTGGATTTTATAAATTTTGGACGAATGCATGTCCTTCAGGTCAACCTCTGAGCAAGATTTCCCCTTTTTATTTTTCTGGTCACCTCTTTCTACAATCAACTTTTTAGACACCTTACAAAAAACAACACTTTGAAAAGTGAAGGATTCTTCTTCACTAAAGGTCTCATTTGCAAGGACTTCCAATAAAGAATTTTGTTGAGTCATATTTTATGGTTGTTCCATCGCGGGAAATATTTTCTCAATGTCTACCTCTAGCACCATGTCATCCAAAGAAAATCTTTGGATGTCGTTTTCTATAAGATTATCCTCTTCCTCTTGTACTAAGTTCTTCCTTTTATTTCTCACAGGGAGCTTATGTTAATTCTCGATTTTCCCAGAGGGAGGATTCTTCTCTCCTCCTCCACTTGAACTATTGTTGACAAACTTTCTAAATGGGTGAGTTGTTGGATAATTACTCCGGGGTGTGGTATTTTTGGGAGTAACAAATGGAGACTGGGTTCTCCTTTCATTGGGACCCTTTCCCTTTTTCTTATAAAACTCATTAGTATTGAGTATTGTTTCTAGGTCACTAGCATCATGTACAAGAGTACTTTGGTTGTTACCTTCTTCTTCTTAATTCAAGATATTCTGGATAAGCGAGTTACTGAATCCCACCGAAAACATGTGTTCTACAAATATTTTGTTAGGATCAAATCCATTTATATTTTCATCATACTTTAAATTCACATTGTTGAAATGATTTGCAAACTCGTCAATTTTATTTATGTTTCTGAACATAAAATATCCAATCTTCCATGGCAAGGGGATAAATTTCTTTTTCCTTTTTTCATGGAAAAAATGTATCCAGAAGTTGTATTTCATTTTCACCTCTGTAATGAATAATTTGTCAAATACATGATACAGGAGAAAAGAATGATTTTATTTGGAACAAAATATCCTTATGACACTGTGATTTTCCATTTGTTCTATCGTTCATTTTTTCTCTAAGAATTTGTTAGTCTGGTCAGATATCCTTGAAGTATTTTCAACCAAAAACGATCTTTTGAAGAATCAAACAAAATCAATATAAACTTCATAAAAATACAGAGGGGTCTTATGTCTCCATAGTGCCTGATAGCAGAAGGTAACTGGATCTATTTTACAGTTCACCCTCTTACTTATGGTCAAGTTTAGAAATTAACAATAATGCACTATAGAATATATCAGATAGGAAGCCGTAAAGAATTTTTTGTCCTTTCTATAGTGTGATAACTGGGGCATGATTTTGATATAAATTAATTTTCCTCGGTCAAAGATGGCTTGTTCTTTCACTATAAAATATAAAATATATAAAACCATGCGAGAGATAGTAGCAGTGCTTTCCTGGCCTGTCAACCTTGTAAAAAAACACCCAATTTCTCGATAGGGGTTTTTGAAAGACTCAACATGGATCCTGGTTATGTCTTCTGGAATAGAAGCAGGATTCTCCAAATTTTCAGGCAGGAGGTCAAGCCCATTGTTATGTTTCTTCAAAAAATATTTGCAGTCTTCTCCTTTGAAGGTAAGCATCGGCTCTGGGAGATTCAACATCTTGTGAAAAACTTGCGGTGAAAAGGAAATCATAGAATGATCTTGGATTTGTACAATTCTCTGTCTTGGCATGCACTTATCCACACACCATGCAACAAGTTATTTACAGTAAAAAATCTCAGGAACACACCCTGTGCAAGCGATTTCAGATGCCCAAATTACATCTTTATGTGCATGAGGAGAGGAATAATATGAATATGCTCTGGACCACTGAAATTTATGGTCTTCATGGCCAAAGATA
Organism: Picea sitchensis; assembly: GCA_010110895.2. Lineage (NCBI taxonomy): Eukaryota > Viridiplantae > Streptophyta > Pinopsida > Pinales > Pinaceae > Picea > Picea sitchensis. Next base: position 39,852 of record SNQJ01S0017966.1, on the reverse strand, counting down.
TTTAAAGTATCACCACAAAAATGTTGTCTAGATTCTACTTCCATAGGTTGACGAGAGTATTTCTCCAGTTGGATAATAACTTGAAATAATTTTTTTCGGAGAGATGATGATAATATAATCCCTTGGAAAATTGAGATTTAATGTAATTTAATGAGAATTTCTCGGTCTTTTCACCATTAATGATGATCTTTTTGGATCCTGCACAACAATTGTTATCATTAAACAACACTTAATGCATATTGGGAAAAGCATGAGAATGGCAGGGATAGACAAGACAAATTTTGAATATGGATCTTTTCATGAACCCGCCAACCCGAGAACCCACGAACCCGTGGTTATGGATGATAAAAAAAAGTTTAACTGTAGAAAGGCGGTCGGTCGGACTTGCATGCAGGAGAAATAAAATACTTAGGGGATTGACACCCATGACAAATACAATGGTCACAATGTAGATCACGAAACTTTTGGTGCAAAGTGGAGATCATAGAACTTGGAGGATGAGGGCTTGAACCCGTGAAGCCGCGAAGTTGGAAAAATAGTTGAGTGTAATGTAGCAAGGCAATCGGTCGAACGTATGACATAGGAAAGTGGATGGAGATGAAGGTTCTCCAACCCGCCAATTTTTGAAATATGACTAAGTATGGTAACTAGAAAGGGATAGAAGAAGGGAAAAAATAAAGAGGGAAACAAGGGGAGGTGTAGAAGAGGGAAAATAAATTGAAAAAAGAAGTTGGGAAAATAGAAAGGGGAAGGAAAAATACAGAAACGGGAAATGATCTCAACAACTGGCTCCAACTGTGGGATGATAACCCCCTTGTGGGTTGTTAAGAATCCATAATATTCATGACCGGGTGCTTCCATCCATTGGGATATGGATTCAAAGGGAAGAATATGCAAACTAAGTAAAATAAATATATATACAAGGAAATGAGAAAAATTTCAGGTGAAGAAACCTTTCAAATGTTGCCCATTAACATGCAACATTAACATTTTATCCTTCATATCTTTCAACATATAAGAATTAAAACTCAGGATCCTTTCAATGACATATGGTCCAATCCAGAGTGCTTCAAATTTTGTGTGCATCGATGGTTTCTCCTTAGCTTTGTTCCAGATTAACACCAGTTCGCCCTTCTAAAAACTCTTTATGGTTGCATTCTGGTCAAAATATATTTTGATACTTTGTTGTCTCTGAGAATTTCTATTTAGGGATTTACTTCATTCTTCCTCCAATTTCAATAAGGAATTGACCCTATTTTGCATAGGTGAACTATCTTATGCATCCTCTGTATTAACTACAAAATCCAAGGCATTCAACTCAAGGCTAATTAGCATTTTTTCTTCTTTCCCATAAACCAATGTATATGGATACATCTCAGTGTTGTCTTTCAGAGTCATTCTACTCGCCCACAATGCATCAGTCAACTTTAAATGTCAATTCCTTTGGTTCTTGTCAATATTTTTCTTCAATATATGAATGAGTTTCTTATTAGTGGATTTTGCAAGACCATTTCCTTGTGGATAATAGTTTGATGATTTACCCATAACAATTCCATATTCTCCAAAACATTCTGTAAATTTTAAGAAAATGAAAATCGAGCCATTATCAGTGATGAATTTTTCTGGGACACCGAATCTTGACAAAATATTATCTTTGAAAAACTTAATCAGCTCTTCAAAATCAACCTTTTCTAATGCCACTACTTCTGGCCACTTTGTAAAATAATCTGCAGGGGCGAGAATATATGTATTTCCTTTGCTTGAATTTGGATTTATTGGTCCAACGACATCAAGTTCCCATTGGGAAAATAGTTGTTCTACAGATATAAGTTGTAATGGCATTGCAGATTTTTTCATTTTCCCTGAAAATTGTTGACAAGATACACACTTCCTTATGGTAGCATATGAGTCTTTAAAAATTGATGGCCACTAAAAACCAACTCTTATTATCTTATGGGCAGTGGAGGTAGGTGAAAAATGTCCACCACATATTCCTTCATGGAATTATTTCATCAATTCTTGAGCTTCCTTTCATGAACACATCTCAACAATATACCATCATAGTTTATCCTGAACAATATATTAGCAATCAGTGAATATTAACTCGACTTCATCTTCAATTTTCTTCTCTCTTTAGGGTTCATGGTGACTGGAAATTGTCCAGACCTCAAGTAGAATACAATAAATCTATACCATTCTGAATCTTCCATGGGTTCTCTTACTGAGTTTGAAATCATTCCATCCAAAGAATCATTATTTGCAATGATCTTACATAAACCATGTCCCTTGACTTCCTTTAAAGGTTTAATTTCAATATCATATTCTTAAATCTTTGACAACCAGTTTTCCCATTTTCCTTCTCTCAATTGTTGATTTAAAAGAATCTTCATAGGAGAGGATGGAACATAAGAAATGACATGAGAATTTAGTTTGTAAGTCTGAAAGTGTGCCACCTCTTTCACAAGAGATAGGGCTTGTTTCTCCAATTATGAATATGTCAATTCATAATCATGAAGGGTCTTGCTCATGAAGATAATTTTCAATTATACACCTTTGGTATTCCTCTGAGTAATAATAGATGCAACAATCGTTTCTGTAGTGAAAGAATAAATAATGAAGTCTCTTTGAAATTCTAGGCTAATGAGTACTGAAGATGTAGTGATTGCATTTTTTATATTATTAAAATCTTCTTGCGTATCCGTGGTCCATTCAAACCTTTGATCCTTTTTCAACAATACATTGATCGGCTTCACAATACTTGCATAGTTAGGGACAAATCTTCGTACAAAGTTGATCTTTCCAAAAAATTATTGAACTCCCTTCTTAGATGATGGGGGGTTGAGTTCATTTATAGATTTAACTCTTTTTTGATCTATATAGATTCCTTCCTTGCACAAAATATGACCCAGTAGTCTTCCTTGAGTTACAACAAATAAACATTTCTTTGGATTTATGGAAACACCATATAATATACACCTTTCAAAAACTTTCCTCAAGTGATGAATGTGATCGCTCCTTGTTTTTTAGTGTATTATTAAGTCATCTTGATAATCCACTATAAAGTTTCCTATCAACCCCTCAAAATAATGATCCATAGCCCTCTGAAATGTATCTCTTGAATTTTTTAAACCAAATGGCATCCTAACATATGCATATGTCTCCCAAGGTGTTATGAAAGTTTTCTTTGCTCTGTCTTCTTCAGCAACCAAGACTTGATGATACCCAGAAAAACCATCTAACATGGACATGCAAGATGATCATGTGATTTGTTGGAGAATAAAATCCATGTTAGGTAAAGGATAATTATCCTTTACACTTTATTTGTTAAGATCCCTAAAATATACACACATCCAGATCTCCCCAGTATTTTTTCTTATTATCACAGGGTTTGAAATCCAATCAGAATGTCTAATGGGGTATATTATTCCAACCTTTTTTAATTTCTCCAATTCAACCTTTACCAACGGTTTTAATTTGGGGTTCATTATCCTTATCTTCTGCTTGATGGGATTTTCCCCTTCTCTCAAGGGAATAATATGTTGAAATATTTTTTTATCATATGCCTTCAAATCATCACAACGCCATGCTAACACATAAATATATTCTTTAAATAATGCGACATATTGATCAACTTCTTCAATTGTGCAATCAACCCCAAAATTGACTAATTTTGGGGAACTATCAGTTGCAATGTTAATTTTTCTTATTTCGTGGACCTTTCGGAGTGATGCTTCTTCCAAGAGGTTTTAGCATGATTGTCTCTTGTAAAAAGAGAATCTGATTGAATACAATTCCTCAGGACAACAGTTATTGGTTGTCTTCATCTTCATCGTCATTCATAAAAAAAAATCCAATTCTTCATCATTCTCAAATACTTGTAAATATTCTTGGTTATCAGGTACAGAAGGTCAAAATATTCTTTTTACTTGAAAATATGTTTTTCTTTGAACATAATCCAGGTTTGACAATGAGGCTTCCAAAGGTAATAAATCTGCCTTCTGATTTTTGTCCCTTGGGATGAAAGAAATGTTGAAAGAGTTGTAGGCTTCCATCAATTCATTAAATCTTTTGAAATATAACTTGAGTCTTTATTTTTTAATTTTATACCTCTGGGTAACTTGACTTATCACCAACTCAAAGTCACTGGTCATAACTAGATGTTCTATATTCATTTCTTGTGCAAGAATCATTCCCTGAATCAAAGCTTTATATTTTGCCTCATTATTGGTACATGCAAATTCAAGTCTGATAGCATGTGGATGCACAATCTTTCTTGGGTTTACAAGGACAATTCCAACTCCACTCCCAGAACTTGAGCAAGCTCCATCAAATGACATCCTCCAATAATCTTCAAATTGATTCTTTTGATTCTTTATATCTTGAATTTTCTCCATGTCTTCAATTTGTTTCATGTCTAGGATAACATAGTTTATGATCCCATCGTCTATATCATCTTCCATTCTTTCATTATCCTTCTTTTTGAAATAGAAGGGTCTCATGGGTTCACGAGGAACCTTAATCATTTCTCCTCCTTTATCTAACATAATCATGCAACTTCCATCTTTCATTATGTATCCTATGATCATAAACGACCAATATCTTCCTAAAACAACTCCATATGCAAGAGGAAGGTCTACTACAATAATATTAAAAAATGTAATAATATGGGGATCCGTCGTGATCCAAGCATAAAAAGATTTGGTTTCTCCATAAGATGGCATTTGTCTAGAATCAATTTCATTTATACTTTCACCAGTCTCATAATATTTGGTGCAGTCCATGCCCAATACCTCCATGACCACCAGTGGCATAATATTATTGGTCGCGTCAGTATTAACTAAACAATTATGAAGTGCAACATCATGATTTTCAATTGAAATATAAAAGGTTGGATTTTACCTCTCAAATTGATGGTTGATGTTGTTCTGGATTTGTTTCGGACTTATGACAACAACCTCCATTTTTCCAAACGGATCATCCAACAATCTCAAAATATTTTCCCTTTGTTGAGGGATCTTTACCACTTATGTGAAAGGGAGATTTATCCTTAGCTTACTCAAGTCCTCAAAAACATTGTATTTCATCTGGGTAGGGATTGAAATCATATGTTTCTTCTTACGTCCAACACTATCTGTCACATTTTCATTTTCATTTTTCTCATTCACCTTTTCTTTATCTTTTTCATTTTCCTTTTTAGAATAATTTTTATTCTTGAATTTATTTACAAACACTCGTGTTTGGAAAACATTCTCTTGCGAGTCAAGGTCATTGTCACCTTCTTCAAATATATACATGTATGTCTTGCATCCGTCCATTTGTACAGTTTCAAAACTTTCATCAGGTAAATAAACATTCCCTTACTCAACCATTTTCTCATCATATGCATCATCCAGAATAATTGCATTTGGGGTTGGTTTCCTCGGAACCCTTTATCTTTGCAGATAATCATTGTTTTCAAACCTCACTATCTGTTCTTGGGGAGGGTTCCTTCTTTGCTCTTGGACCGACATTCTCAGATTTTCTACATAATTATATCCCCTTCTTAATCTGGTTATCTCGTTTTGAATTTGCTTGATGGTTCTATTCATTTGTGCAATTTCAATTCTTTGCTTAGTTTCTTGTGATGCAACAAGGTCTACCTTCACATATGGTATGGTTCCCTTAAAAAATCCTCCTCCAATTGTATGATTTTGGATGGGTTGTGGATTTTGTTCTTCATTCCTTCTTGAGCTAGTTGTTCCTTGATCATCAATATTTAGGCCTCTCAACTGCCTCTGTACTTTTCCTAGGACAATATCAAAGTCAACACCTGTCTCAATCATAATTTCTTCCATCTAAGTGGCCTTAATCATTTCTTCCTCTAAGGTATCCATATGGGATGTTTTGATAACATATTTTACATTTGGAGGCATCACATTCTTATAAAAACCACGTATCACTGATTCATTAGGTCTTTTATCTTCTAGAATCTTACTCAAGGTTTTATTGAACCTGAAATTGAAATCTCGTATTCTCTCATTCTTCATCAAACCAATCTGGGTAAAATTGGTGAGAAGGGTATGATATGCAACTGGAAAAGTGAACATAGTTAGGAACATGGCTTTGAGGTCATTAAATGAGACAATTGACCTACTGGGTAACGTTGTATACCATTCATAGGCTCTTCCTGATAAGGTATGAAGAAAAAATCTTACCATCACATCGTCATATTCGACACGATGAAAATCACAAACATCAAGAAATAAGTTAAGATAATTGATTAAGGTTGGTTGTCATTGATGTCAATCCTTGAAGAAATCCTCACAGCACAAAGGTTGGGTAATTGACCCAATATTGTTTGATGTAAACATGTATTGTTATTGTCTTGTCATGGTTGATAATAAGTAGAAATGGATGAACTCCAAAGTGTTCCCCTTATGGTGAAAGCCCTCACGGGAAGATGCTTTGTGGATTGAGTTATCCTAGAAGTATGGTTAGATAACCCATGCTTATTTGTGGAATAATGAGATGAACACCAATGAATTTGTTAGTAAAACTATCCTATATGGATAGTGTTTTTCATGCCATTTCCGGTGGTATGTGGAACGTCACATAACTCCTCACGGTTAGAGAGTTATGGCCATGACAAGTTGGAGAACCTGGGTTTGGGTAATGGACCCAAGTGTGTTTGATGGATAAAGGTATGCATTTTGATATATTTTCTGGTAATACTATTCTATATGGATAGTACATGTCATTTTTTTTCTGGTGGTATGTGAAATGTCACATAACTCCTCACGGTTTGAGAGTTATGGCCTTACGAAGTTGGAGGATCCTCATATGTCATCTAGAAGCCCCAAAAGGTCAAAGTAGTCAAAGTGGTTTAAGAGTTTTTAAAGGTAAATAATAAAGTGTAGTGATGAGTGCACTATAATTCAAAGTGAATACAAAATCAATTATTTAAATAATAAATTTAATGGAGAAATTAGAAGTGGGTTAACCCTAAAATAAGGAAAGTGGGCAAAGTGACCTAGAAAATGTTTTAAGGAAGCTACTTGGAGAGTATCAATAAGAGGCAAGGCTCTCTCTTTTAAATCACACTTGAGCATATTGAATACCTATAGGTTTCTGAGGTAACCAAAGGATATATAAGCCTAATTTCTGAGGGAAGGTGAAGAAAAGAAGGCCAGAATTCAAGGAAGGATAAATTATTTTCATGATGCTTTCTAAGGTATGTTATTTACAGGTCATATCACCATTTTTGCAATAAATTTTTTTATATAATGATTCATACCATGAAATTGATATTCCATTGAGTAAAAATATCCAAGTATCTGTGGTAAAAAATTCATCTTGTGGGTCGTTGTATTTTTGGAGATACACTTCGTGGAAAATAGGGTTTGTGACTAGTCTTGAAACTAGTCTAAAACAAGTGTTTCGGGTAAAAACGTAATAACTTATTCATAACAGATCCAAATTCAGCGAGACCAATTGTGTTGGTTAGAATACAGTCTTTACTATGTTTTCTAACAGTTTCATATTAATTCAAAAAATATTCCATGAGGGGCATGCTCTACAAGTTTTCTCTCTAGAATAAGATATAATTCAACAAGGTGTGTCATTTTTTCTATAACTCCTTTTCTGAGAGGTTCCAAGTAGTGAAACCTGGAGGAATTTCAAAAAACACACTGAAGAACATTTTGTATCAGTTTCATATATTTATTCATTACAGGTACAAAGTTATGATTATTTCAAGTTAGGGTTGTTGACTAATCCAAAACTAGTCATGGTTGAGACA